>BMAW01075380.1:358009-467665 GCA_019974015.1 Nephila pilipes
TCTAATGTAATAAATGTAACTTTTTATCAAACTTTAAAAACTTAATCAAATATAAATTATATGTTTTGTTAATTTTAAATTTAATTTTCAAATACATTATTTTTCATTGAATTTCATATAAGAGGGTTTTCTCATTATGAATATCTTAACATTCTTATTTAACATTTTTTAAATTTAAATTATGAACAGAATTATCTATAAAACCAATGAATAAATGATTATTAAAATACAATATAATTATTTCCATTCCTCTTATTAATGTAATTTCCATTCAATAACAAATATTAATTGATGAAATTTTAATCTATAATATTTCTATCATTATTATCGAAAAATGAAAAATTATAGACTGAAACAAATAATCAGAAATTTCAAAGTAGCAATATATAAATAAAATGAAATCATAATTTTTTTTTAAATAAAATAAATGCTAATTACATATGTAATTTTCATTCACTTTTTAAGTAGTTGCAACCCCTTTTTTTCATTATTCAAGGAAATCAAATTTACAAGTCTTGAAACAGAAGATTCCTATTAAAAACATACAAACCGAAATCCCCCCCCCCAATTTAGTTTATGAACCTTTTGATGATTATGAATGAGCCCAGCTCACATTCAAATAGGGCATCATAATGCGTGCAGATGAGTTCAGCTTGTCTGAAATATTTTGATCCAAATGGCTCCTTATTAGCATAGTGAAACATTTTCCCAATGAGTGCTGATTAGCTTAGTTCATCTGCAAATATTATTTTGCTTTCTTTGCGTTACATATTATACCAACTGCTAAAATTTAGTTAGTTTGATAGGATACTGATGGCAGGACGGATGCCGTGAAGTTTTTTGCATAACAAAGAATAAGGTTACCGCTCTAATTGTTTATGATCTGGTTACTTTTCTTGAGTAATTTGGAGATGCATGTTTCTGAAATGGCTCAAAAGTGAAAGCTAGATCATTCTGATGATGAATAAGTTTTATGATGATTTATATCTGATGAATAATTAAACATTTTAAAGAGTATCGCACACAAATGGAGTTTTAGGTAAACATAACAATTTAATAGTTTATAAAGTTTTTAACTGCATGTATTTATTTAGATATTTTTATTTAACATTTTACAAATTCATATTTCTAATACTTATAATTTACTGAATTGTTTAAATAGGCCTGTTACAACTGTTGTAAATATAACATTAATATATATGATAAATAATTCTTTAAGGACTATCTTTTAAAAGCAAATGAGCTACCTGAATCAACATCAGAAAAAGATGACATTTTCAAAAGCAACTCTGTTAACATGGCTGCCATTTTCAGCAACCATTTAACTGTAGCACTGCAAGTAATCGGAGCCAAAACTGTTGATTCTCCTAATGATTGAAGGGTTAACTTAAAAAAAAAAGTTTGCAGTTTTAAAAAAAAACACCTGCAACTATATTTAATATAGTTATAAATATTTTAAAACTGCTGTAACTAATAATGAAATGATAATCACTCAATGCAAAATGCTAAAAAATATGCATCTTAAAGAAAAAGATTTTCAAAAATAACTTTCTTATTTCAACATATATAAATATAATACACACTTATTCTTGTTTTGACATGATACATATGATCCCAAATGTTACAAAAAAAGGTTCCATTAAGGGAAAATAGAAAAAAAAAAAAGGCTCCAAACTGCTGAAAATCAGCAAAAATAATACAAGAAAGAAACATATCAAATTTTTAGACAGAATTATATATTTATGTGATCCACATTTTATTTTATAAAATTACAGCAGTAGTGAAAAGAAATTAAGATGAACACTTAGAAGAAGCACATGCCATGTTTGTAATAAAATTTTGTGTAAATGTAGTACTGATGCATATATTGATTGTTCACCAATGATTTAACTATTATTAGCATTTATCGACTATTAACAAAATTTATAACTTTATATGTGCTTAAATTTTATTTATTTATTTTTTTTTACACACAAACATCAAATAGGTAAACCAACTGCATACAGATTTAAGATGAAATTATTTCTATATGAATTGATGATTTAATATAGAGAATTCTAACAATAAAAGAAAGAAAAACTAAACCTTTTAATCTAAAAATGACACAAAACTAGCAAATTATTAATTGAGGAAATTACGAAAATATGAGAAGTAACATGAAAAATCGTTAATCTTAGAATTTTGATGAATTTTACTGAATCAAAAGCTTGTAAAAAAATTTATACAAAGACATAATGTAATACATATATATACACTAAAGAATAAATTACTAAATGTATTAAAATACATGACATGAAATGAAAAACATTTTATATAATACTCAAATGAAATAACAAAATACAAAGTTAAAAATACTTTGTGAGGAGGATAATTGTAGTACTTGGAATAGGCATACACTACACTAGCATAAGTTATGTCTTCTAATCGTTTCTTAACATCTGCTTTTTGCAACCTAGAATTGAAGTAACATAATTTGAAATCAGATAAAAAAATCCTTTTGAAAAAAAAAAGAAAGAAAGAAAGAAAGAAAAGGAAAAAATAAATACAAGTACATTATTTATAGGTGAAAGAATATGAAATTTATCGTATTGAAATAATAAAATGAATAATACAATATATTAATTCAATACAATATAAAAAATTATAATCAAAAGAAACTTATTATAATCCTTAATTTTATTTAGAATTCAAAATAAATTGACATAGATAAATGGGCATATCTGTTATGAAACAGAGAACAAAGTCTTTTAAAATGTTAAAAAAAATATTGAGTTACGAACTTTGTCAGTAAAATTTCAAAATGATAATCACTGAATTCTGGCTTTAGTTTTTATGGAAAAACTAATATTCAAAATAACAAAAAGCAAATCATTTACACATCAAGCCATAATTATATGCTGCAGAATTCACTATAACTGTAGAATATTTACAACAATATTGTTGAATTTTCTTTCTATTAAAACGATATGCCTTATTGCTTGGTTAAAAAACAAAAATGTGACATGGCCAAAAAATGTTGAGATAACAACATTTTTCAATAATACTTTTTATCACCAGTGACATATATGGCATACAATGCTACATTATCTAAATAGAAAATACAACAAAACAGCGTACTTCTATTGTTCACAAAGCAGATATCTTTCATCTTCTATAATTATGATACATGGTTAGTTGGAAATAAAAATTATTTTCTGTATGTTTTATTTTGTTTCAATTTTTTCATTCTCCAATTAATCCAGATTTTCCAAATCCCACACTAGCTTTGATCCTGACAGACTTAATGAGGTTTTCTTGTACATGGGTTTGTTTTCGATATTATTTCTTTTACTTTTTTGTACCCTTTGAAAGCCTTTATATGTGAATGTATGAACCACAGTTTGAGAGCTATTGATATAAGATAATCATTCTATAGCACTATTACGACCCGCGAGTGCAGATGGCGCTAGTAGTCATATTCTTTTTTTTTTTTTACAATTGTTCCTTTCTTCCTGTAGACATCAACCTAGGAGCACGACATACCAACCGTCACTCAAATAAACATTCATATTTTAGTATACAGTCCACAGCTCTTTGTTTGAATAGATAAGTTTCAAATAACTCGAAGTCTAATCAATTCAACCCCCCTTTCATCACCATACAAGCACCATTATTACAACATTACATGCAATACAATTTGCACCAAATGCATTTCGTGCTAAATTATTTATGTTGCATTTCTTTGATAATACTGAAAAATAAAACTATTCAAACTGTAAAGCTGCTATATCATACTAAATTATAACAGAAAAATCAAAAATTGTACCTTAGAAAATACCAGACATTTTGTGAAGAAATAAAAATACTAGGTGAATAAAAATACATACAGTTTTTGTGGTCACACGAGCCCAAGAACCGAAAATTGATAACATGGCTCCAAAAGATCTATCAGAACTCACCGTGTTGAGCAGAAGGAAAGCATATTTGCTCGGTCAAATTACTCGGATTAAAAACTCTTTAGAAAGTGCGGATTCTCCATTGAATCAAGTAGAACTAAAAAATAAACTAGTCTCGCTTTCCCAGGTCAAAGCGAAAATCGACGTTTTACGAAACGAAAGTTACAGTATTCTTTCGGATGAAGAACTCCCTGATTTTGAAAACAGTTTGGATAAAATGGAAGAAGACGCTGATAATTTAGAGGTGAGTCTCAATACTTTACTTGAATCTTCAGCTTTGAATACCTCTAAATTGTCTGTAAACAATGATTTTGCTAATTGTAACGTAAAACTGCCTTCCATTAATTTACCTGAATTTTCGGGACAATATGTAGATTGGTTACAATTTAAATCTCAGTTTGTAACATTAATTGATGATAATACTTGTTTATCGGATTCACAAAAGTTGTATTATTTACAATCTGCCCTCAAAGGCAATGCAAAACAGTTGCAAACAGTTAATGATTCATACGTATCTTTATTCGACGCCTTAAAACGAAGATATAAAAACAAAAGATTAATCGGCTGATCCGCTCCTAACATGAAAAGGAGTTCCCCAAAGAAATGCGTAAATTGTTGGCAGGTGAGCCTATTCTTACAAGAAGCAAGTTAACTTCTCTTAATTTCTTTCTTGATGAGAGTAACATTATTAGAGTTGGAGGCAGACTTGCAAATTCAAATTTGAATGAGAAGGCTAAATTCCCAATGATTTTACCGAGTAAACATATTTTAACTGATATTATATTGTGTTATTATCATAAAAAATATTTGCATGCAGGACCCCACTCACTTTTATATCTTGTTCGTCAGAAATTCTGGCCACGCAATGGCAGAAATAATTGTCGTAGAATTATTCATGAATGTGTAATTTGCTTCAAAAATAAGCCTATCACATCAAATCAAATTATGGCTAATCTACCAAGAGATTGTGTAACTCCGAACTACCCTTTTAATGTCCCAGGCATTGATTTTGCAGGCCCATTCCTTATAAAGTTAAAAAATCAAAGAAAAGGAGTACTAAATAAAATTTATGTGGTAATATACGTATGTTTATGCACAAAGGCTATACATTTGGATTTTGTGACTGATCTCACATCCCAAGCATTCATAGCAAGTTTAAAACGTTTTTTTTTTGGTAGGAGAGGTAAGTGCGCAAAAATCGTCACTGACAACGGTAAAAACCTTTGTTGGCACAAACGCCGAAATTAAAAAATTGTTCAAAATAGTTAAATCGCCTGATCAAACATTAGCTGATTTTTTGACTAGTGAATCCATAGAGTGGAACTTTATCCCACCGAGGTCCCAAATTGTGGAGGACTATGGGAAGCAGGGGTAAAATCCTTTAAATTCCACTTAAAAAGAGTTGTAGGGAATGCACATTTAACTCTTGAAGAGTTCATTACCATACTTTGTGAAATTGAGGCAGTGCTAAATTCCCGACCACTCACTCCTTTGACATCAAATTTCGATGATTTCGAAACTCTGACCCCCGCACACTTCTTAGTTGGTAGACCCCTAACATCCATAGTTGAACCACAAGTAACTAATATAAACGAGAATAGGTTGTCGAGATGGGAAAGAGTAAAAAAATTTACTCAACACATTTATAAACTTTGGAAACGTGATTATCTAAATAATTTGCATGAACGTCACAAGTGGAAATTAAAAAAAAATAATGTTTCAGTCGGATCCTTAGTGTTAATAAAAGACGAAAATCTTCCCAATACGAAATGGAGTACGGGTAGAATAACAGAAGCATTTCCCGGCACAGATGGTAAGGTCCGAGTTGTGAACCTGCGAATTCCAAATGGAAACATATTGAAGAGAACAATTAGAAACCTTTGCATATTACCTATATGAAATTTTGTAATTAGTATTTATTGTTTGTGTATAATTCAATTTTAATCACATATTTAAGTATTGTATAATGTATCGTGTATTTTGTATTTAAGTAATGTAACCATATTATGTGTGTGTATATTTGTATTGAAATTTCATTTCAATTGCGGGGACTGTTACAACCCGCGAGTGCAGATGACGCTAGTAGTCATATTCTTTTTTTTTTTACAATTTTTCCTTTCTTCCTGTAGACATCAACCTAGGAGCACGACGTACCAACCATCGCTCAAATAAACATTCATATTTTAGTATACAGTCCACAGCTCTTTGTTTGAATAGATAAGTTTCAAATAACTCGAAGTCTAATCAATTCAACCCCCCTTTCATCACCATACAAGCACCATTATTACAACATTACATGCAATACAATTTGCACCAAATGCATTTCGTGCTAAATTATTTATGTTGCATTTCTTTGATAATACTGAAAAATAAAACTATTCAAACTGTAAAGCTGCTATATCATACTAAATTATAACAGAAAAATCAAAAATTGTACCTTAGAAAATACCAGACATTTTGTGAAGAAATAAAAATACTAGGTGAATAAAAAAGCTCAACAAAAGCCTCATCGTATTATAAATTACTCTAAACTTAAGGGTATTACATGTTACTCTAAAAAATATATTACTTATTAAATATAATACTTAAAAAATACATTACTTATAAAAAATATAATACTTATATATTACTTATTAAAGTGTATTATATATAACTCTAAACTTAAGCAAATTAAGGACATTTAACTACATTAATACATTTAAAATGATGCTATAAAATGTTAAACACATCAACAGTTCAGCATTATAAAAATGAATGTTGAAGCATAATAATAATAAATATTTTTTTAAAAAAAACCCTAAAAGCATAAGGATTTGAAATTAAGAACTTACTATAATATGTATTTCTAAATTTAAAGAAAAATAAACTATCATTAAAAAAATATTACACAACAGTGAAGAGATTACAAAATTAGCTATAAAATAATCATGTGAATCACAATCTACTATAAGCTAGCAAACATGGAAATATAAATATAAAAAAGTGCTGTTTGAGAGCCAAAAAAGATCATAATTTAAAATATACAGAATATAAATTAATAGAATACAAGAACTTATCAATTGAACACAATTATTAAACTGGTTGAGTGTTCAATAAAAATAACAAACATCAGATAGTTAAATAAATATCCATAACAATTCCCATTATTTGATTAAGAAATGGCTCATGAGTATTAACTTCAAAAAAAATTGCATTACAAAAATAATTATTTTAAAATAATACAGATTACTTCCTACTCAATTTTTGTCGAGTTTTAAGCCATGCAAATTAATTCTTAATTATCTTAAGCTAAAAAATAAAATTGAAAATGAAATGAAAATGTTAAAACACAGTTGTTAAACAATCATTCAAGATATCTCTTCAAATGCAATTCATTGAGAATTGTTCCTCAAAACATATCTAACACCTATAACAGTAGAAAACATTTAAATTTTATTTAAACACAAGGTGGAAGAAATATTTCAATAAATGATGATGATGATAATGATAGTGAAGTTTTATTGACGCAAGAGCCAGATGTTGCCATACTGCGCCAAACAAGGTAAATCTGTGATCTAGACAATAAAACATTGAAAAAGATTGATAGACAAAAAGGTCATGCGAGAAAGTAAAGTTTATTGTCGCAAGAGCCAGATACGGCTATGATGCACCAAAAAAGATTTAACTGTGGTTTAGACGAGAAGAAATTGAGGAAAAGACAAATTGGTTGACAAGAAGGATGATCGAAAATAGAGAAGGATCGCTAGGGTATCCCAGGGGTGCGTCACCCGTGTTTACCAAAGACAGTAAACCCCATGGGAAAGAAAAAGATCAATAGGGAATATTTTAATAAAATAATAAATATTAGTTTACCTTAATGTCTCCAAATCAACACCTTCTGGAATAGTAAAATCTTTACTTATTTCAATATAGTTTTGAGCAGGACATTTCATAGCTAACAATCTGTTAAAAAAATGAAAATTTTACATATATAAAACATTTTTAATTGAATTTGGGGTTACAGTAATAAAAAAATTATAAATTTCAATGAAATAATTAAAATATTTTTTCCAATAATTTTACACTCAGTAAAACCAGCAAATAAATAATGAATATAAATAACACAAAACAATTCATCAATATAAACTTAAATTTAAAAATTAAATATTGCAAAAAAAAATTATACTTTTCAGGATGTCAATGCTCAACAAAACATTAAATATAGTTCTGAAATGAAATTCCACTTTCAAAGAAATCCATTCATAATCATTTTCTTTCAAATACCAATGACTTTTCTCACAAAGTTGGTAATTTATCCCATTAAAGAAAAAAAAATGAAGTTTTCCAGTGTTTCAGTACATGTTTTTTGTCAAGAGTCGAAATATTTCATTTCTACAATCAGATGGCCAAAATGGGTCATAAAATAATTCCAAAGCTAGTTTTTATCAAATATTAAATTTTTTTTCAAAAAAATTGTAGTAAATTCAAAAAAAATTTCTTTCAGTAATTTCACTATTTTATTCAAATTTTTAAATTTTCACTTCTCCCGTTAAAAAAAAAAACTAATACATAAAAAAATTACATTTTGATTTGAGGGTCACAAAAATGACTCCATCTGAGTGTTAATGTAATAAAACTGCATTGAAAGATTTCCTTTGCTTTGTATTGAAAGTATCTTTTGAAGAGACAATGAATAATTCATATTTGACTGAAGGTTACAGAGCATTATTCATGCTATCAACTGAGCCTTTTAACTTAGGTTTATCAGAGAAAAAAATAACTTCAAACTCAAATGATACAAGACTATAATCATTGCAAAGGGAGTGTGGATAGCATGACTGAATGGCGAGAGAGTATTCCTGTTTACATAATATGAAATGATGACCATTAGTCTTATTTTTTCATACAGTTTCAATTGATTTAGCAGCAATCAACACACTTATTGTGTTTACACAATTATTTAAAAACTATGAGAAAACTAAATCTTTTCGAAGAAAAGACTTTCTTTAAAATTTAGGAGAATGGTCTTAGTAAAACAGCTAATAGATACTCAATGAACTAAGGGTCTACCAAAGTACAACACACAAAGCATTAGGTGAATCTTAGAAAAAGATTAAGACCATGCAAAAAAAGGTGATGAAACAGAACTATCTGCTAAATATAGGCAGTTTTTTTTTTTTTTTTTTTTTTTTTTTGGGGGGGGGGCAGAACACTTGACTAATAGCTATCTAGAAAAGTAAATGCAATTGTTAATAAAAATAGAGTCGTCGTTCCTTTTTTCCACACTTTCAAGTTTCTTTTTCTTCGATGAAGCTGCTCAACAACCATACAAACAGTAGGAGATGAGGATGTGCAGTGGACGACTGCATATCTCTTCAACAATAAACTCTGCTACAAGATCTCAAGATTTTAAACTGAGCTGTAGGCATGCAAACATAGATGGGTCAATTGATGCTTTACACTTTCTTCAGGCAGAATAAATTAAAGTTAAATTGGTTAAAGTAGGGAAAAGGGTGTACCCAAGGCGATTTTTAAAGAGCATTGGTGATTTTTTGGGACGATAATGATTTAAATGTGGTGATTTTTTATAGTAATCCTAAGAGTACTCAATGTTTAAGTCAAGGATGCTTGGCGACCTATCTAGGAAGTTGCTAAGTTTCATCGTCAATCGCCTATGCGACACCCTATTCCCGACTTTAATCGTGAAGTTTAATGATGCAATAGCCCGATGAGGCCATGCTACACCAAATAAGATGCAACTGTGGTCTAGATGTTTGAAAAAAATAGAAACAAGATAAAAGATTTGACAAGGAGTGTTCAAAATAGAGAAGTATTGCGAGGATATACTGGGGGCACATGACCAACATGACCCCATGGGAAAGAAAAAGATCACTAAGATGCTTCAGTCATGATGCCTGGCTATACCCCCAAACAATGGTTACCCATTTTAGTCATCTCTTATGAAATGCATAAGTTACACGGTGGGACTATTCTTTCACACCCAATCACCACACAGGCAATCTTCAGGCAGAATTGAAATTCACCGAAAAATGAACCAAGCAACATGAAAACTTTATGAGTGATATTGTTGTGAATAATAGTGTAGGCAATTTAAAGACAGGGAACCAATGTTCAGGGTCAAGGGGGGACAAGAATGCAAGTATGTTCAAACAAATCTTCAACAGCAGGAAGGTTATGATTAAAAGCTTTTGAAACTAAAAAGGTGTCCTGCTTGTATAGTTTATGGAACCAAAGACTACAATCAATAAAACTGTTTGTCAGACTTTATGACAACTGTAAAGAGCCATTTAAAACAAAAGAAGAGGAATCGAATGCTGAAACAAAGTGCAAGTCCGTCTTGTATCACTGGTGGCAATGTTCTTTGAAGAGGGGAATGGAAAGTTCATGTACCAATATGACAAATACCTGAATCTTTCCAGTGATTATATACATATCATTTTTTTATGGTCCACCAGAAGTTGGAAAAAAAAACAGTCTTCGTAAATTGTATTTTCTATTTTTCTATGGCTGCAACTCTCAATTATATCATTAAATAATTTTAAAAGTTAAGTTTCGGATTTTATTTGGTATGATAAATAAATGTGTGTTTAATAATGTGATCATTGAGATATTTCATATTTCCACCTAATGATTAGAAGGTTAAAGTAAGAACTGATCAAGGTATAGAATTTATACATCATGAATTCAAGAAGTTTTTAGGCAACTAAAGAATAAGATCCAAATGAACAAATACATGTAAACAAGAGTAAAACAGAGTTAGCAAGACCTGAATGCTCTTTAGATGCAATAAAAAAAAAAGATAATAACATCAGTTAAAGTGATGGTTTCTGGTCAGAAACATTACTTTGCTTTACTTCTGTTTGGAAACTATGCATGCCACAAAAATAAAACATTTAGTAAAAAAAATCTTTTCTATCTAACTTGTCCCAAAAAATTGTTGATTGAGTTTATGCATATCTTAGATATTACATCATCTGAATATTAATGATATCAAAATTCATTTTATCTTCCTTATGAATTATAATAAAGATAAGCTTCAAGGAGCACAATTCTCTGAATATGAGAAAAGTTCACTTTGCAAAGGAAGAAAAAAAAGTGACATTGAACTTTATCAAGCAAATTTGCAAGTGAAAAACTAAATAATAAAAGAATTTTAAAAATGCATTAGTTAAAAATAGACAAAATTAAAAAAAAATTTAAAAAATGCCCACTTTTTCTTTTTCTGCGGTTGGTAAAGAGGAACTTTTCGGACAATGTAATAGCCTTGGCAATATTTTTTTTTTTTTTTTTTTTTTGTATAAAATAGACAAAAAAACCAATTACAACTTTTAGCAATCATGACAATCCTACAGACACTTCATGTTTAGAGAGAAAGGAAACAATGTAAGCAATAAGACAGTTTCATGCCTTAGGACCATAAATGATATGCAACCCATCAAGAACATGGGATATTTTGACCACTTTGATCATTTCAGATTTTTTTTCCCATCTCATTGACACTATAATTACATGTTCCTTTATTTTACATAAAATGTGTCATGGAGATTTGAAAAAAAAAAAAAAAAAAAATCACTGAAAGATTTCTAAAAGGAAATTTTGAATTTATGACCAAATTGCCCACTATGTCTTCTGTTTCAATCAAGAGTCACAAGCCCTTTACATCTAAATCAAAGCAGTTAAAGCATGCATCACAATGTCGTGCTGTTGAAGGTTTGCTCTATGCAGCCTGAGTAAAAAAAAAAAAAACAAGATGGATGTGTCTTGATCATGGAATACTGTAATGTATGCAATTAAAAACAGACAGCTATTAAAAAAAATTTCATAGCATGTAAATGTATATCATTTTTTTCAACAAAGTCTTGCTATAACTTCTTTTATAGTATATATTATAAATATAAAATTTAAATTTGTATATTTAAAAAAAATCATTACCGTATTCAAAATATATTCCCCCACAAGGTATATATTTTTATGTATTTTATTTGTAAATGGTTCTAATTTATATATACATTATTCTGTCAGGAGATTTTCATTTTTTCACATACTTTATTTTTTATGAGGTTCAATATTTTTACTAAGGTCTAAAAAGGAATTATGCAATTAAAGATATACCTTATTTTTAGTAAAATTTTATTCTTCCTCAAACAAATTTTGTTTAAGTTTACAACAGAATTGTATCGTTTCCTGATATATACTTGAGGTGATACTACTTGATATATTTTTCGTCAAATTGTTAAACATAGAAATAAAAATTCAGCATTACATTTTCATTTCGAAAATGTTTTGTTATCTTAATATTTCGATTACCCTTATTTATTAATTAAAACAATATAAATTTTAATGCAAAAATGTTATGTATTCGAAAAATTACGAAATTGAAAATGTGGAAATAAGATGTCAAACAGAAGGAGTAGTATGATGTATAACTGGTCCTAAAAATCAAGAAATAAAAATAAATTGGTCCTCAAAGGGTTAAATATATTCAGGGTTTACTCGCACTTATTCCAATTTAACGGCGAAGTGTAGCTTTAAAAAAATGACAAGCTTATTTACATGTAAATACACACTTCATTATATCTTACCCACATTCTTCTTCCAAGGCAGAATATTCTGAATCAGTCATTTTAAATTTTTCTTTAGTATCACATTTTGATGAAGATAAAGTATGACACCATTTGTCACGAAATTCCTTCACACTCAATTTAGCAGAAATCCAGGGACGACTTTGACTTCTATGTACATTCTCCATTGCAAAAAATAATGAATTACTAACATAAAATACTCTGTCTTATTTCGATAATCTGCTTTCACAACAAACAAGGTTTTTTATATATATATATCAAGCTGAGTTGAAGGATTTTCAAGCTGACCGCTCTTGTTGAAAACCATTTAAAATTGCTGAAATAAACTTTTTAGCAAAACAATAAGAGCAATTAATAAAAATTCAACTATGCATTTGATCAATATTTCTTATAAAATTTCGCTACGTGAATTCAAGACTATTTTTACATTAGAACTAAACAATTACGGGTCGAAAATACATAACGAGTGTAATAAGAGAAATCGGCGGGGCGATTTTACTTTCAAAGCTATGCTACTGTTTTGACCGGTAATTGTGTGCGTAACGCAAATTGAATTTTAAAATGCTCCTAAAGGGCTAGGTTCGGGATTATACTATAGCCTTTGCTGCTCCATATCCCACAAAATCAAATCAAGGGCAAGACTTTTTAATTAAAAAAATCTGAATTAAAGTTGCGTGTATGTGTTTTTTTTAATAACAATTTTTTATTTGTTTAATTAGTAGTTTCATTTTTTGACTTTTAACATGACATCATTTCAACCTGAGCTTTGGTTTCATTGTAATGTTTCTCTTTCTCATATCGAAAGAAAATTTCCTCTCAAACAGTAACCGAGCATGATCAAACTTTGTTGGGTAAATAAGTATTGAACGTGTATGTAATTTCCAGTGTTTTGTATTATGTTATATTGTAACAATAAGCCAATTCTTACTGTTAAATTCAAATGTTACAATATTAAGTTCTTTTTTAAATCAATAGTTGTATAGATTCAAACAAATAAAAAAGTAATTAAATCTTGAATACTAGTAGTTAGCAAAATTGTGTTTTTCAAATCTTTATAGTGATTTAATATCGCATATTTCAATTCTGTTCTTTTTTCCTGGACAACAAATCACATCTTTGGTACTTTTCCATTTTGCTGGCGCAAACTTTGACATTGATTATCAACTGGCGCTCTTCTAGCCCGAATCTTTTGAATTAAAGGTTTCTTTGCCAAAATGGAGTTTGCATTCTATGAAGTTGAGTCTAGAAAATATGGAGAATTTTTTTTAAAAAAATTGGACTAGTAGAACGTTGATTAAAGTCAGAAAGAAAACTTTATTGGCGACAACAAACGTTATACCCATATTCCGTTTGGCGTCAGTTGTATCAATTTTGGTGACTTTATCGCTTAGACCTGCGAAATGAAAAAGTATCTTTTAATAGATATATTAATTTGAATAAATAGAAAATAAAATTCTACCGATTTTTGCCGTTTATCAGCCCTTCCGTTTTTATTTTAGAAGGCAGTGCTTCTTGTTTTTTAAATGATTCCATTCATGCTCTATAAGATGAAAATTTGGAGATTTAGGAACCACATAATAATTTAGAAGTTTTATGACAAAAGTCAGTTATTCCCTGTAGAATGTTTGAGATCCAATTATTGTGGAAGAATATGTATAAAATCCAATTTCAGTGATCTTAATCATAAATTTTCATTTTAAAGTAACAGTATTTAAGTACTAGACCATAGCTAACACATTGAGCATAAAACTTATACTAGACAACATTAGGCTTCTATTCAAATAAATTTCGGTTAACTTTGATGAGTGATTCATGTACCTGATTGGAGGAAATCTGATAAAGATTCAGAGATGATCTTTGCTTCATATGTCATATATACCATGCAAGGGTGCCATTGGGGATGAATTCATACTAAAAATTTATAATGCTTGACCTCCCAAGCTATGTTTGGTGATGAATATCTTGAGGATCAAGGTTTGAGATGAATAGACTGGTTACTTGAACTTTGTACCTTAATCAGATAAAGCATATTTGAATTACCTTAACAGGCAGATTTTAAGTCCTTTTCGAATTCTTTAAATGGAACAAAGTTACTCTAGGTGTAGGAATGCTTCTCATTCCTGCTTCTGACAACTTAATTGATTATATGGAACTTAGTATGACCAATATATGACAAATAAAAATGATCAGATTACATATTAAGACTCATTTACTTAATTTTTTTTAAGAAAATCTGTGATCATTATTTTAATGTTAGTTAATTAATGCAAAAAATTTTATTCATTATTTGTAAACCATGTTTGATGTTAAAATTATGTTAAATTCAATAAGCTTTTTGAGATATAATTCTTCCAAATTTGGTGGTTATACTTTTTTTTTCAGTTTTGACAGATTGTACCTAAACTTTTAAAGGACAATGAATAAGATAATGACCATTCAAATTTAACTTAGATTTTCTTGTTTTTAAGTACATTAAGTGTATTATCCAGTTTTGAATTGACTTGTAGATTAATAAAAGAATTTAATTTAGATTTCTTAATATATAGATGTGCTCAATAATTTCAAGGTTAATTATACTTTTTTTAGGTTTTCAGAATTTGGAGAACTATTGATGTTTCAATATGTTTCATGAATTGCTTATAGCATTAAATGGTCTACCAGGAAACATATTCTTTGACTCTCCAGATGGAATAACGGTAATTGAATACAACTTTCTTTTTATATAATTCCCTTATAACAGGTATGCTAGTTTCTCAAAAGAGGCTATATTTTATGAAAAGCACTTTGAACAAAATTTCGCATTCAAAGTATCAAAAATTTATAATTTTATTATATTGTGTAAAGAATTGTTTTTTAAATTATAATTGATCAAAAAATGTTATTAATTAATAATATGATTCATAATTATAGTGTGTATTGTAGGCATGTTTTACGAGAATCTTAACCTGTGTGCTTCTTTACTAATTTATGTTTTAATTACATATTGAAAGAGTGTTGAAATATTATTTTTCATTTCCTGCTGAATATATTACAGTATTTTTTATACTTTTCCATTTCGCTGGCACAAATGATAAAGTCGCCAAAAATGATACAACCAACACCCAATGAAATATGTGTATTCTGTGTGTTGTTGCTAATAAAGTCTGCTTGGTGAGATTACGCTGGTGGAATGGAAAATACCGTACTTTGTTATAAAATAACATGCCTTTTTCAAAAAACTTATTTGCGCCCCCCCTTTCCTTTTAATAGAAACAGTGCTTGTGTGAAATTGTATCAATTATGAAAGTTGATACAGTTTCTTGTCCACCACAAAAGTCAATGCGATTCCAACCTAACTTGCATCAATCATTTTAATGCTCCAACATCCCTAATTCTGTTCAAGATAGTAATGAATGGGTACTCTTTGTTGTGAACCTAGTGCTTATATTATACCATTTGGCCTATAGATAAATAAAACATCAAATTGGTGTTGCAAAATAGAAGAAGTATTTGATTTCACACTTTCTATTATGTTCAAAAGATTAACATTATAATTATATAATAGCTACATTTAGTTTGCTTAAGATATATTTATATTAAAATAAATTTAATTTAATGCTTTATTGTCTGCTTTTATTTTAATATCAGTATAGAATATTATCTGAAATAATATAAATATATACTTAAAAATAAATAACTAGCAGATTATCTATTCCTTATTATTTACTGGACATTTTCGGTGCCAGAAATAAAAACTACTTCTCGATCTTTTCACTGTTTCAAAGATAAACTTATCAAAAACAATTACAATTCTGCAGCTTATTTTCATTAAAATAAATTTGAATTGCACAAGACAAATTCCGAGAAACATATCTGCTGCAGACCTAGATAAAATAAATTTGAATTATACAAGACAAATTCCAAGACATATATCTGCTGCAGACTGGGATAAAATTAATTTGAATTATACAAGACGAATTCCGAGAAATATATCCGCTGCAGACCTAGAGCAGCCGATCGCTTAAAAAATACCAAAAAGGGCTCCTAAAAAGCTAGCGTCTATCTAGCCCATGGTCTATCTAGAATCTCCTCTCTCAGTCTGGAAAACAAAATAAAATTAACTTCTTTATATATCGGCACACCATGTGGGTTTGACGTACAAGGGGCAGCTAGATCCACTCACAATGACCGCGGATTCTCAACATTGTCTACTTCAGTAATTTATTGCTTGCTCTAATTTAATTAAATAATTGATTTTTTTTATTGCAAAATTGCCTGTTTTTATCATTTATTTCTGTTGTTAACATAAGCAAAGGTTTAGTACTTTAGAATGTTTTGCTTGTGTAAATAAAAAGTGTATTAGGAACTTGAAAAAGGTTTTTCTTTCTTGATAGAGATAGTAATTGCTTCTGTAGAGTCTGAGGTTTCAAAGTGCATTTACTTTATGCTAATTATTCATTTAAAATAATTTTACTTTTTTTGAAAACTTAACAGTTATTACTTTTAGCTGAGATTTCAGAAAAATTTTGGTTTACTTTAATACTTTCCATTGTTAAGAGAATGTTGCATTATTTAGTGGCACTTTCAATTATCAATGGAATATCACATAATTTAGCAACATTTTTTTGGCTTATTAAAAATAGTCAATGGTGTTTTACTTTAAAACTATTAATTTGAATATTAATAGTTCTAAATTCCCTACCTTTCTGATTGGCAATGTTTTTAGCTTAAAATTAATATAAAAAATTTTATCTACAAAAATATTTAGTTCTAAAAGAACAATGTTGAAAATCTGAAACATATTTAATACTCTATAGTCAAATTTGATTTTTAAAAAAGGGTAATGTAGAAATTGAAAAAAAATCTTTCAGTCTTTATTAAGAGGTAAATTGAATTTGAAAATATGTAATTCATTTATTAAAGTCAGGTTTATGCAGCGAATGTCTGTAATTGTGCCTCCGTTCTTCCTTTTATTATTGTCTTGAGCTGTGCATGCCGAGCACGCTCGTATTGTGTACACTCACAACACCAACGACATTTTGTTCCTGACATTTGCATATGCATCATCTATCTACTGAATTGTGTGTTCATTGTATTGATTGCAATTACCCCTTTTCTACAAATTCACTGCTTTCTGCTTAAAATTTACTTCGTTGCTTAAGTTTTACACACCAGTGTATTATAATGCACATATAGTTATAATTTATTCTCATTTAATAATTTATTACTTAACCATTGAATTAAAGTAAACACCACTTTAATTTTAAAAATTTACCTCGCCTTTACTTTAACCATATTTATAAAAAAATATTTGTTCATCTACTTCATTTTAATTGATTATTAATTTAATTGATTTTTTAATTATTGTATAATAATTTTGTAATTTCTGTCATAGATTTCATCCTGCATTCCAAATTTACATCCAGCTGAAAAAGAAATATTGCCAAGACTATGTGATTTAGGCACAAAATATAAATTTCTGTGTGATTTTGTGAAAAAACATAAATTTCAATCTACTATTAATGACAGTAAGTGAATTTATAATTTTGTTTGAATAATTATTAAAAACCTTAATGCAATATGATTTTTAATTAGAAGCTTCATAAAAATAAGGATAAACTACTTTAACATTGGTTACGAACTTGAAGTTATTTAGCGTTAAAAATTGCTTGTTACATTTTTTTTTTTTAGATATAACCAGCTTTTAAGAGACAATATTTTATTTTTAAAAAAATCTGTTTTAATTTTAAATTAATTCCTATCTCTAGAAAAAGAAATGTTTTTAAAAGTTCAAATTTATTATTTTCTATGGTTATAGGATTATCTCATCATAAGTATCATTTTTAAAAATTATACTTCATATTTTAGTAATTACAAAATCTTTTTATTTATAGCTAACTTTTTTAATGTATGAGTTTAAGTTATATTAATAACTGAAGAAGTTTAAAAAAGGAACAAATCATCCTAAAATAAATGTTATTACCACAATTTGTATGAGCACATTTTTCTCCTCCTTTGGTAAGTATTACAAATAAACTGACCTTTGGATATGATATTGATATCCTTGCTATTCACAAATCTGTTTTTAAAAATTTACTAATTAATAATTATTTGATTATTTTCATATTTTATAAGGAAAAATAATGAATTTTCACTTTAATTTTAAGTACCTTTTTATTGTGTTAAGAGAACATTTATGTGTTGAATTATTTTATTTCCTTTTAATTTTTTAGATAAAGTCCATGGATTATATTTGCAGTCATTTTGCTGTGGTTTAGAAATAATACTTAGTGACTATCAGGAAGAATTAGTTCAGATAGAACAAGAACTCTTAAAAGACCCTTTCTTGCCTCTTACTCATTTTTTAAAGCTAGAAAAGGTAATTTTTTTAAAAAAAATTTTGTTTATTTCAAACCCACACAAATTTCCCCTTCTCAATAAAAGACACCAGGCCACCAGTATTTCTGTAACTATTCATATATAGAATGTATATATAAAACACAGAAAACAAAATTGTCAGTGTGTGCTGTGTGTTATGCTCTATTCAAAGATGGTTCCTACACACCACCTTCTCTCTAGAATATTTCTAAAAAGGGCGTAGTATGTTGCGCAAAGACCAGAGTGCTTTATCCGAGTTATACACCCCATTTCCCTACAGACAACAAACCTTGTTACACTCAAAAGAATTGTGCCAAATATTGTAATACATCACCAACCAGTAGCTAGATTATATAATGTGTGTATATAAATATATCGTATGTTTGTTCTTCCAGCATTATTTGGGAAAATACAAAGTAAAAATTTAAGTAAGTATATTTGCTTGATTTAAAACACACGCACATTTTTAGAAAATTTTTATAAATTTGATTTATAATGTGGGAATGTGAGCTAATATTATAGTATTGTAAAAATGTTGAATGAAATTGAAGAGGCAAATAGACACATGAAGAAGCATATAGAACGCAATAATCACTTCTTTTCACAAACACTATATATTGACGGACAGTGTTCTGTCCTACTCGTTACAGCGTTCTCTTTCTCTGATACAAATAAAAAACATGAAACTCTTTCGACTCAAGAAAGCGCCATCTAGTGGCATGTACATACTCCTCACCTTGAAACCACAAGGTTTCAAGTAAATTTACAAAAAATACTACAAGTTGAATTTAACATAAAAATTACATCAGTTACATTGAATTTAACAATATAATATAATCACTTAAGCATTGAGGAAATATAAGATATAATACTACACAATTGCAATAGTTAATACAAAAATTTATATCATATTATCAAGAATTGGTAAAATGCACACATATAAATACTTCTTTTATAAGTGCCCTTAGGTGTTCTGACCTGCACTTCTCTAATTTTGTCACCCCTTCCATAATGACACTGTTAATTCTTCCAATTGACCAAGCACACAAAGGTAGTTTATCTTCCTTTAACAACACAACCATACCTGGTTTAATATTAGTTTTACTAGCATGCCACTTAGATCTTTGCTGTAGCATAATCAAATAATATTTGGACCAGTTTTTCCACACAATTTGGTCAAATTTTGTTAAATGTTGCCTTTTGGAAAGTTTATTATTTTCAATAGATGATAGATCAATCTTAGGTAAAGCATTAAGTGGCCTACCAATCAAAAAATGGCCAGGTATCAGAATGCTAAAATCGTTTGGATCGGTTGATAAAGGTGTGAGAGGACAACTATTTAAAAGTACTTCAATTTGATTAGATACAGTCAAAAACTCTTCAAATGTGAGTTTATGGTCACCCATAACTCTTTTAAAGTGGTGCTTAAATGACTTTACCCTCCCAAAGCCCTCTGAAATTAGGCAACTGAGGAGGAATAAAGCTCCATGTTACACTCTCAGAATACAAGTAGTTAAGAACATTCATATTTTGGAACAAAGCAAATAATTCTTTTATTACCAAAGCTGCACCTCGGAAATTTATAGCATTGTCAGAAAAAAGGTATACTGACAAACCTCAGCATGCAAAAAATCTTTTTAAGCATGCAATCATAGCCTCTGCCGACAATTCTGTAATTAACTCAAAATGTACCGCCTTGGTTACAAAACAAACAAATATATATGCAAACTTAAATCTTTTGATATACACCTTTTCTCTGATTTTTATATTTTATTAAGAATGTGCCACAACAATCTAGGCCAGTTTTAAAAAAGGGAGGATTGAGGGTTACTCTCTCTTTAGGTAAAGTGTCATAATTTGATTAATCTCCCTAGGTTTAGTTTTAAAGTATGTTACACAGTTATGCACAGTTTTACGAACAATATTGCACCCACCCAAAGGCCAGTATTGATAAATAGTACATAACAAGGTTTGGGGCGAAACATGGTAATTTTTCAAATGAATGTATTTAAAAAAAATCATTTCATTAAATTTATGGTTTTTAGGAAGCAAAATAGGGTGTTTCCTATCAATTGATAAATTAATGTTATGCAATCAACCACCAACTCGTATAATGCCTTCATCATCAATAAAAGGTGATAAACAACTTACATTGAATTCCTTAATTCTCTTATTTTCTATCAAAGCTTTTTTCTCCCTAGAAAATGCTTGCATTTGTACATATTTTATTAGAAACAGTTTACCTCTTTGTAACTCTGTGTTAAAAACTATAGCATGTTTCCAAAACTGTAAAAAAATAGAAAATAAGTCATCTTGGACAACATATCTTGCATACAAATTATCATTAAGTGATTGTCCAAACAATGTTGCTTCTGAAGCATTAAAAACAACGCGTAATCACTCCAAAAACTGACAAACATTTCAGTACATCTTCACTTTATTTTACTCTTTATAACAACTAACTCTAGTAAAAAAATATCCCTCAAAGTGAGTTTTTTTTTAATTCAGTATTTTTAATGCCACTTAGTGACAGAGAAAATCAAAATTTAAAGTAATGTTGTTCATTTCTTAACAAATGTCTGCATTTCGTACATCATACATAATTGAAATTATAATATGTCATGTTTGTCTATGAATCACATTGCCTGGAAAAATCTGAATATCGCTTTTTATACTTGAATAAAATTTTAAAAAAATTTAGTTAATTTCCACTAAATTTTTTTTTTTTTAAATCTTTAAATGTACGCAATTACTTGCTAATGATGATGGTTTTGCTTTTAAGCTTTAATTATGCCACTCGTTATAAGGAATTGTATGTATGCACCCACACTTTGCTGTGCCATGTATTTAATATGATTTATTGTACTTTTTTTAGCACACACTTCTTTTTCAAGTTTTATTTGATATTGTCTGGAAAATAACTAAAGAACATGTAAGTTATTCTTCAGTTTTTTTTTTTTTTTTTGTGTAATAATAATGAAATGTTTTGTATCAAAATTAATGTCTCGATCATCAATCCTATGCAACTCTCTGTATCATATTGATTTTAAAACAAGATATTTGAATTTAAGTAAAGAAGTTATAATTTTATGAATGAATCTCTGAGTATTTTGGTATATAATATAGTCTATTTTTATTTAAATTATTGTACTTAAGTAGACATGCAATATTTAATTTGCACATTTATTTCTATTTAAATTTCAATCCAAAAGGTGTTAAAAAAATAGAACTTAAGGATATGTTTCTAAAAATAAAATAATTTTTGCTTTTTAACCCCCTAAGCGTTATGCATAAATTATCCCTGTCCTGTTCGAGGTACTTCAAAAGCTAGGGTTTTTCCATGTGGTTATGAACTTGCCAAAAGCAGTAAAGCTGTATATTTTTGGCTTCACAGGATTACTTCAAGATTGTTTGAGACATGTTTTTTCAAAATTCATTTTCTCCCTTTTAAAGGTTTAACATCTTAATAGATAATTGGGTTGGTTGCAGACACACAATGAATGTTGACAGGAAATTTTATGGCTCATTAGAGAACCCCACTGTTGCCCTTACGGTTGAGGCATTTCTTCAAAAGGATGGGGGGAGAGAGAGAGAGAATTTTTGCAATCCCTGTCTATAATTGTACTGGACACAGTAAGTGTCTGTAAGTCAGATTGGCGTGAGATTTTATTTTTTGCGTTTGAATTAAACACATCATTTGATGTAGAATTTTCGTGATATAACCAATTACTTAAAGGAATAAAAAAAAAACAATGTTGAAGAATTAAATTTTGTACTCATTTTTGACTATCATTAATTTGAAGCCTTAACAAATTGTAGCTAGAGAGAATTTGCTATTTTAAATAATTGGACTTATTACTTTGAGTCTTCTTTGCATGGTTAACTCCCTTTTTTTTTTCACATTAAAATTATCAAACAGAATTAAGTTTTTGTAAAATATTTTAAATCTCTAAAAATATCACTAAATAAATATCTATTTAGTTTCAAAGAATATATAAAAATAATGAATATATTTTAATGTTTCATTTATCTTATTTTAATCAATAATTTCAGTTTTTAAAATAATGATTATTTCATTATAAAATATATATATAAAAAAAAATTAATGTTTCAAAATTAGTAACATTTTAAACTTTCCAGCTGTAACAATTGAATAATAATTAAGTTTCTGTATTATATTATCTGGAAAAATTTTTCTTATGTATTGATGAAAAAAAACCTAACTTTTTTAAATCCATTAGTTTTTCATAATTGCAAGCCAGAAATTCAGGGTAGCTTACATATAATACTTAATTTATTATTGTTAAGATACTGAACTGTATCTGAATTTTAAATAGCTGAACTTCAGTTTCCTTATAAGAGAAGATAAATTAGCATTTCTCCTTTAATTTATATTTTTAAACTTAAATCTTTGAATAAATAGTAATAAAAAGCATTTATGCACCTTTATATTTGTTTATATGCGTAATTGTCAGCTGTAGATTTCTCCAGATACTTTTGGTTAGTAATAATTGGAATATTCAAGCTTGAAAAATAACCATTTGTGTAAAGTCTCTCATAATTTATTTTCTGGTAAAGGATAACTGAAGTACAGGTAATTAAAATCTGGACACTTTTTGTAATCTTGACCAAAACTAGGAATTTTTTATAAACTTCCCTGAAGATCTGCATTTGAATTAACAAAATAAATGTTTATGTATCGCACATACACAGTTAAAAATTATTTAACATAAATACTTACAATTCTATGAATATTTAAAATATTAAATTCAAATTTTAATACTGTGCATCAGAAGCAAATTTGTATGTATTCCTTGTTTTGTACATTTCAGTTTAAAACTCTTAATGTTATCAGCAAAACATGCTAAAAAATTTTTCACTGAAGCAAAGCGGAGGTGTTAAAATGCCGGTGTGCAAAAAAATAAGAGCATATCTATAATAGTCTTTGAAATATTTATAATAAAATTCAATTCAAAATTTGTTCGTTATATTATACCTAATATTAAATAAAGAGTGAACATTATAAAATAATAATTTGATGTATTCAGAGATTATTAAAAATAAGTATAAATGACATTGTTGGTTATAAGAATTATATAATTTTAAATTCAAACTTCTTTACCATCAATTGAGCACATTTTGCAATTAAATGATATGCATCGGTCATATTATTTAAATTTGGAAAAATACTCACAAAAATATTCTTTCAAAACGACACATCAAAACTTATGGTCTGTTTTCTTCACAACCAGGCTTTATTTTTCTATAAAACTAACCAAAAATTAAATATAATAAATTCAGACTTTTTTTTTTTTGCAATATAGGACAATATATGATGATGAATTCACACCGTTAATACTTAAGAATAAACTTACAATTTTTTGGGGTTCTAAACCTTGGATTAAGGATACATTTCTAAATTGTTTTAAGTGTGTTGTTCTAAAAGTCAAAATTAAATGGAACGAAGTTTCTCTCACTGTCAAATTTGTATTGACTGAATTGAAAGATGTAGTTATCAATGACAATTTTCCGCTTAAAGATAAATGTGAATATGTATTTAAAGTATAAAACACTAAAAAAATGGAAAGATGAAAAATTTAACATTTATAGAAGGTGATTAGAAAAATTTAAAACTACTTATTGAATGTGCACTATGTTGCCTTAGCACAAATGCTAATGTTAAGAGAGCATTTTCACTCAGAGTAAGTTGTTTTTAAGTGAGTGTGCTATGCAAAAAAATTTAGACTAACACCAAAAAAATTCATTCGTTTGAAAATTATAATCTTAAGGATTAAAATTTATGTCAAATTAAAATATGAAAATCACTCTTTATGTTATTTTAACTTAATGTAATTGATTTGAGAAAGCTCAGTTTTTATTTCAGAAATCTAATTATGGTATATAATGATATGCCATTGATACTCTTTTTATTAAAAAAAAGTAAAGAAGAACAGCCGTGAGTAAACCTAAGCGTGACATTTCTGGAAGTGCCAGAGGTTGACTGCATGAGTCTAGAGAAGCTGGCAATGTACTAAATATTATTTTTTAAAAACATGTAAATATGCATGTGTTTTCTTGGTCTTATATTCAACTACGAACATAGGGGCTATTTCCCGTCTCAAACCATGATACCTACACAAAAGAAAAAATTTTTTTTAAAGGAGTGGGGAAAGAAGGAAATTTTTGTTTGTTTGAAGTAATACAAATATTTTGCAACATTTAATATGCTAATTTTTTCAAGGGTTTTTTTTTTATTATTATTCTTTATTAGTTTGTAGCTTTACTGAGATTCATCAATTGGGCGAACAATTTTCAAGTGGATGTCTGAACTCCAAACAGAACAGCCCTTCACACAAGATTCGCCTAAGGCCACACAACTGCTATGAATGAGTAATCACCCAGTTTCCTCAAAGAAACATAGACACTGCCATCTGTAATAAAAATGTCCTCTCTATGGGGATGTTACCTACCCCCTGTGTCTTAAAAAGGGAAGGAATAGAAGCTTCTTGCGTTTTCGAACATGTGATAGAAAAGAGAAATCTTTTTGCGACCTCTAGCTGTGCTTAAGTAGATTGCTAGCTTTACACAAAAAATAAGGAATAGCTTTACACAAAAAAGTAAAATGCTTGGAAGGTTAATTTTCTGTGCTAAAATAAATATTTTCACTTTTCAAATATTTTTCATTCTCTCCCACCCTTCCACTCCTTATTTATTATTTAATGTGTAAAATTGTTAAGAGAAAAGTTTGTTCTTAAAAAATGTTGTAAATCATTTGAATGTTAATTCTTTAAATTATATAAAAAGGAATGAAATAAAGTAACACAACCTTTTATTGTTGCTCTTTATTTAATAAGGGAATATGTTCATTTTCTTACCTGTTTTGACCTTGCTATGAAAATGTCATGCTTTGACTCTGCTGAGTAAAATTCATATAGTGTTATATTAAAAAACATAAAAACTGTGAACTTAAAAATGTACCAAACATAACTGAGACATCTGAGAAATGAGTAAATGCAAAAGCACGAAGTTCATTTATTACCCTGGCTATTTCATAGAAAAATAAATGAAAAATATTTCATAAAACTACAGTAATATACAAAGTACTTTATTTTGGATATGCACAAAAAATTGTAATTAGACTTATATAATAATTTACATATTAAAAGTTAATTTATAAAAACATTGTCATCCAGATGAAAGTAATATTTATTTTTCATGTTAGAAATTAAATATTATATTTCAAGGTTATATCTGCTTTTACCAACAAGTGTTTTGTGTAGTATGGCATTTTTTTTTCCCCCTCCCTTTTCTTAGCTACAGGATTTTGAAATTTTCAATTATGTTGAAGTCATACTCATAATTTATTTTTGTGAATTCATGCTATATACATTGTGTTCACATTCAAGATATTATTCAATAATAGTAATTCTAAAGTTATTAAGCACCAATCTCTAATGTTTCAGTCAAAAGAAAAGAGGATTACTAGCAGTTAAATATAAGACTTTTTATTTAGTTTTTATGCATGAACTTCATCAAAAATATTTAAATCAATCAATGAATTGTTACACATAATGTTAGTAAACATGTATTGTTTTTCATATATCAATTTAGTAATATGAGAATTATAACTTTATTGAAATCTAGGTTCATGGTTGCAGAATTTTGGAACTTTTATTTAACCATTCTAGTTCTGGAGTTTCATTGGTTGAAGTTGCCATGAATAAGTATGTAATGTATACATATTAGCATACTTTAAAATATGTAATTTTTTTTGTTTACTAAACAAATTAAATATTTGTAGATTCTGATACAAAAAATATTCTATTATCCTCCTCCCTCCCCCCAAATTATTTTTTATATTTTATTTTTTGTTGTTGTTGTATTACATTTTATGATAAATTGTTTATGTGTGTTTTTTATTTTATTTTCTAATGCTTTCCTTTTTCATTCTTTCTTTTAAAAAAAAAAAAAAAAAATTTTCAATTTTTACATTTTTCACTTAAAAATATGAGAAACCACTAAAAAATTCAATTATTCAGTGCTTTCATACTTTTTGGTTGTTGTGGTATTGATAATATCAGCTGTAAACTGTTATGACATCTAATTAAAAAGTGCGAATTGAGACTATTTAGTTCATGAAAGAAAATTTTTAACCATAAACAGATTATATTTCTTAAAATTTATACAATTTTATGGTGTTTTCTGAATTATTCGACAAGTTTTAAATTGTATTTAAATGACTATATTACTGCTAAAGAAAATCATCTATTTGAGTGTAAGAATGATTATTATCTGTACATAATTAGGTTTAAAGGTTTGAATGACCATTCATGTTTTTATAAAGTGAGATAGAATTTTAAAAATTAAAAACTTTCTTATTTCATTAGTTTTATTAAGTATTCAACAAGGAATAAGCTTGTAAAAAGGAAAGGTTTTTAATATGGTTTTGAATTCCATGTATTCAAAATATGTTTCAAAAAATTTTTGTGTCTGTGTATAACTCTATATCCTTTTTTTAAAATTTTTTTTAATGTTTTAGATTAATGCAACATTGCCATACAGTCATGTACAGGCAAGTTTTCTGTTGGATGATAAATGGTTTTATTGAAGATCCATATGATGAATTTTTCATTCAACCAGAAATTTCGTCAATGTCCAGACCACCTATTTCCACTATTCAGAATGTATATGAAAAAAATTCAGTTCCTGTGAGTAGTAATAATAATATATATATCAGTTGTGATTTTTTACTATAACTTCTTTGTTCAATTTTATTAATAATTGTGTAATTAAAAGATAACTAATCATTTGAGATACTTTTATATTTAGAATTTCATTTACAAAAATGTATAACTGTGATAAATTTTTACTTAAACTAAATTATAGATTATTAATTAATTATAAATAATTAAAACTTCTATTATAATTCTTATGGAAATTTGATGATGATGATTATTTGTGTAATAATTTTTATTTAGTTTTGGAATTGATACTTTTCATAAATTTATATTTTATCAAATATTAATTTTCTGAAAAATATATATTCTTATTCTATCAATACATTATGTACATTTTAATAAATCCAAGTTCATATGTAAATTTTGACTTTTTGTCATTATGTATAAGTTTCAATTGTAAGATTTTAAAAAAATCTGTTCAATGAATCCAATGATTTTTAGCTAATAAGGAATAAATTTTAAACTACATTTTTGTATTAATACCAATTTTTATTCTCAATAAAACACCTTTTTATTCATAGAAGCTCTAATTGTTTCTTATGAATGCTTTTACTTACAAGAAGCATGTAATTTTCTGTGTCCTTTACTATCACATAAAAATTAACTAATAAAAGTTTTGTAGTAATTTGTTGTGGAAAATAAAGCTTTATAAAACTGTAAAGGAATTAAGTCAGAAAAAGAAATATTATTAAATGTGTGTGTGCAGATAAATTTATAATTTAGTTTTAAAAGCTTTTAGTAGCTCCTTTAATATTTATTTACTTTTGAACTCTTAGTTGCAGATTGTTACGATGCATATATTTTCTATATTTCATGGTTTATTTCCTTTTTTTTTATTGTTAAATACATTCATGCTATGATTCAAATTGTAGTTATGTTTTGGTATATATGTTGATTTTCTCAATAGATTAAACAGTTTATTAAAATCCTATGGGTGTTGGGAGGAGGATCAAAATAAACTGCTCACATGAAAGAATGAGCACACCTTTTTTCTGTTTCATTGGAAACATGTTCTGTACTATTTTAAAAACTTCCATCATGCTGCCAAGAAGAGGAAACTATTCATATTCATCTATCTGTTCTTTAAGATGAATCTCACACACAATGATTTGGAGTATTTTGCAAGCATATTAAAATCTCTAATTTTTCAAAAATAAAGTTCATTTTTGTATTCAGAGATCATGTTAATAAGAATGTTAGAGTATTTGCATAATAATGTGTAGGCATTTTGCATTGTTATTTATTTCTCTCCCAAAGAATATTTTGGATTGTAAATATGTTTTAGGGCATATAATTCAGAGTGTGATTTTTTTTTTTTTTTTGATAATTGTCCTTACCTTATGTAAAACTGTTTAAAAAAGTGTTCTTTGAATCATTGTTCTTTAGATTCCTGAAACAAAAGTCTCTTAAGGTATTCAATTGAATTTAATATTATACAATTACTTTATATGATTATTTGTGCATTTGAGGAAAAATCAAATCACTTTAATTTTAGAAAAATTCATGTTTTGTATTTAATTAATATTAAATAAAATATTTTCTAATTTTAACACATGGATCAATAAGTCCCGAGACTGTGTGGTCGTATTTTTTTGCGATTTCCTCCTTCAAACGCACCAGCAAGTCAATATAATAATCACTGTTGATCGATTTACCTTTTTCGAGGTAGTCAATGAAAATCACGCCATGCGTATCCCAAAAAACTGACGCCATGACTTTGCCAGCTGACTGCTGCGTTTTCAGACGGCTTTCGCCAGCTGTGCGCCACTCAGATGACTGCTGCTTCGACTCTGGAGTGTAGTGATGTATCCATGTTTCGTCCATGGTCACGTAACGACGCAAGAAATCTTTTTTGTTGCGAGTAAATAGCGATAAACAGCTTTCTGAATCATCGACTCGTTGCTGTTTTTGTTCCATCGAAAGCAATCGCGGCACCCACTTGGAAAAAACCTTTTTCATGCTCAATTTTTCATGAAGGATAGTAAATACACTTCCATATGATATCTGTGTCATCTCAGCAATCTCACGGAGCTTCACTTTACGATCTTTCATTATAATTTTTGTCACTTCACTCACATTTTCCGGTGTAACGGCTTCCACAGGTCTACCCGAGCGTTCCGCGTCATTTGTGTCGGTACAACCACGTTTAAACCACCGACAAATCGTTGCTTTTGATGGACAAGAGTCCGGGTAAAATTTTTCAATCCATTGTTTCGCTTGCACGGTGTTTTTACCCTTTAAAAAACAATGTTTTATCAGAACACGAAACTCGGTTTTTTCCATTTTTTAAACAAACTACAAAACGACTTTACTCCAACCTTGATAACTCAGCTGTTTCTGGTCCGATCGACTTAAAATTTTGACACGTTTCAAGCAAAGGTTAGTACTCTAGAAAGACCTGGTTACTGGTTTACTACGAGCGCCATCTCTGGGTTAGTCTCGGAACTTATTGATCCATGTGTTATCTGCAGATAGTAAAAATAAATATCTTTGACAATGTCTCGATAGGAATATTTTTGTGTAGTTACATATTAAAAATAAATAATGAAGTAAATGCTGTTAAAAAAATTTGAAATAGTTTTTATATCATAAATTGTATTATGAATTTTTAGACAAAACTTAATAACATTTTTATTTAAAAAATTAATTAAAATATCTGCTTCTAATGCTTTAATATGTGATGTATAAGAAATTATACTCTTGCTTATAATACATGAAAATAATATGTAATTATATTTTATTTTAGTTTGCAGTATTTGCAAACATAAAATACAATTATGTACATAAATTTGTTTAATTGCTATGTTTTTAATTATTAATAAATATGGCCATTAACAACAAGTTAATAAATATATCCATAAAATTTATTAACCATTTAAATTAATTCTTGATTCACAATAATTAGAATCAAATTAAAGAGAAAAATTTTATAAAAAAGTCATCATAAATCATTCTTAAATTAATCATATTTAAATTGGTAATAATGTAAAATATTGCATCAATATATATAAATCTGTTGTGGCAAAGCATCTTTAAGTAATTAGTCTAACATTATAAACTCTAAAATACATGTTGACAATCAGAAATATTCGTTGGGTGAGTTATAAGTACATAAGTAATATTTTTATTGGTTATTATGCACATCATGTAAATATTTTTTCAATTTTTAATTAATACCTAATAAAAATGCACATAAGAATTTTAGAAGTGGTTCATAAATTTAAGCAATACAATTAAATGGGAAAAAATTTAGTTTTGTTTCCATTTGGGTGTAGAAATTGATTGCAAAAAAGACATGAATAGTTGAAAAAAAAACAAAAGATCAATATCCATTCAGAATTTCTCATTTGAACCTAGTTAACCTTGATTCATGAACATAAGTCCTTCCTCCAGAGAAATTGCGATACCATTTGGCTACATTTTGATGATTCATAATGCTTCATAGATGGAAGAAATTTCTTCATGAAAATATTATCGACCTCTCATAATAGCATTCAACAAATGTATGAGAGAGGAAACTTGATTTGGCAGTATTTTGAATTGGCACAGCCATTCTGAAATCGTTTCACATGAATCAGATTTACTACAGGAATGGCAAACAAGCATGAATCAAAAGTAAGAAATTTAAGCTTAACATCAACATTGCCAACTTCATTCACAAAACTTTCTTTTCTTCATATTATAATTTTATTTTTTTTGAAAACGTGTAGCATATCCACATTCCTGTTTAATATCACTTCAGTGGAACTTTTTACCTCTGTTGGTTGATCTGCCGACGTTGGCATTGATAGCATATTTTAATGTTTCTCCATCTAACTGTTCTCGTTTTTGCCTCATGGGAACTCATAAATAACTGAATGTTTTTACATTAGACAGCCTAAGCCACATGTGTTCTCCGAAATATCAACATTTCTAAATTATCTAGATATTTCAGCAGGGCTTTAATGGGATGAGAGAAATTTGCCTACGAAAAGCTAATCAAGGTCGATCCCCAGCAAGAACCATCCTGTCTTTGTATTGTTTCCTTTTGTGATGGATGTCTTTATACCTCCTGTCACAAAACTTTTGTAAATATCTGTACATATAAAAAAAATTATATACTTGTAACTTAAAGCCAATATTTTTTCTTGTTCTGTACAATATTTTAAATTATTTTTCAAAGGCTACAACCTCATTATTAGGAATAGCAAAGAACAGGTTTTTAACAGGCCACTGATTTGGTGGTTTTTGCTCTTTCAGATTAAATGGTTCAAAAGTGCAGATTTTGTCCTTTCGATATCCAACTTTATGTATAATGCAAAATTAATAAAGATATTTTGCTACATTTAATTTATTATGTTGATGTAATATTTTTTTGTCATTGCATCCAATTTTAATTTGATCAAATTTAATAATAATCTTGAAGAATTCATCATAAAAATTCTGTTTCTATTTTGATTTCATTTTATTTTGTATCTGGAAGATGAATAGTAAAAATAAAATAGAGTAATATGAATTTATATTTTTAATGTATTTCATATGCATTAATATTAATTTATATACTTTTCATTAAAAAATATAAGAATTGAGTAAGTTGGTGCACAAATTAATGTCTGCAGATAGTGCAAAGAAATTTAAAACATACCATACTGTATATGTTCATAAAAAATATTGATTGTTATCTTAAATTTCATGTAAAGAAAGGATTCTAAATTCTATGTTAACAAACTCATATTTTACATTACTGTTAATTATAAGCTGTTGAATGTGGAGTTGCTTAGGAAAGCTTCTAGGAAGTTAAGCACCTTAAAGATTTCTTGAAGGTACTAAAGAAAAAGTGTTATCTGTCTTTTTTGTGTAAAAAAAAGCTTTCTAGAATTTTTATTTCTGTGATGTTTGGTATAGGTCTGCAACAAACTTTATGTTTTGTTGTGTTTATTGAAAAATTATAATTGTAACTACAGAAAAAAAGAATTTAATAAAAATGGCATTGAAAATTTAAGATAATTTTTTTGTAAATTTAAGGTTATTTCTCTATAAACTATATTTATTTTTTTAATACATGATATTTCTTTAAATTCATAACTAAATTTGTCTCTTTCCCTACTATATATTTTATTTAAAATCATTTTCAATTTATTTTAGTTTTTTAAAAAGTAATTTTCTATGAACAAAATTCATGGGAATTAGTGAAAATATTCATATAACTAAGAGATAAAATTATCGGTATAAATACTACTGTAGATATCCACTTCTTTAAATTATTTCCGGCAATGATTTCTCTGCGTATATGAGTCTGTGAACTTATATGAAATGAACAAGACATGCATTGAAGCAAATAATCAACTAAATTGACAAAAAAACATGTTTCATATTTTATAATATGTTTAAGGGAAAAGGAGGTTAGAAATTATATTATTTGAGAAGATACAGATCATTGAATAAAGGATTAAAAAAATTATTCAATGCTATTTTAACACCATTTTCTAACAGTCACTTAAAAAATAAGTTAAAATTAATTTCAAATAGTTTTGATTACAAAGCTTGTAAAATAAACTATAAATTCAAATTATTCAGCATAATAGAAATAAAAAAAATACTGTTTACACAAGGAAATCCTTCTGAGAAATAAAGAACTCCTTTAAAACTAGAAATTAAATAGATATATGCATCACATTAAAGCAAAAAAAAAAAAAGTTCATTTTTCTACTGCAGAAGTTTCAGTTCCTTTCAAAAAGAACTGGATTTTTCTTTCCAAATTGGAACAAATTTTAAATGAAAGGAGATCCAAATTATCTGTTTAAAAAAGGGGGGGAAGCAATTAGTGTTCATTAATTTCCTGATTGAAATTTATATAGAAGTTACTTAAGTTGATTATTTCAGTGAGTATGAATATATGACTTTATGTTTATATGCATTAGGAAGTATAAATAAACATAAAGATTTTTTTTTTCTCTTTATGTATATGTTCTGATTAAGTTAGATTTTTGCTTCTGAATATTTGTTTTTAATATATAAATAATACTCAAATTGAGATATTTTCAAAGATGCAATATTTTTCTGGTTAGCTGTGATGAAATTAGGAAATGCAAAGTTAACTGCTTTTTATTAATTTAATACAAAATATTTTTTTTTAATTTTACCAACTTGATTTTTCCTCATATGTGTAAAGCAATCAAAATATTTACATAAATAGTATTAAATTCATTCTCCTGCATTTGTAATTCATTCTTGTGCAGTTCTTTAAAAATAAAGTGGAACAGGTAAGAATAGTTTATATAAAAAAGAACAAATATTCCCATATTTTCTGAGGTGGTTAGTTTATAAAAATTCTATTATAATTATATTATATATAGCTTAATTGTATAACCTTTCTTACTAACCTTTTTTCTGTTACAAATATCACAGATTTTTATGGTTTACTATGTATTTCATCTGTCGTTATCTGTTTTGAAATTTCCTTTCATAAATGTACTTAATAATAAATTAAAAATGTAATTGTTGATGAATTGTAACTCCCTCCCCCCTCCTGTTGCATTATTTCTCTCTCAGAAAAACACAATATAAATATGTAAATGTATTCCTAAAATTTATGTAATGCTATGAATAATGTCCCTTTTATATTTTTGTTTCCAAGTGAATGTTTTTTAATCTTTACTTTCCTTTTGTATAGATTACTTATAAGGTAAAACCAGAACTTTTGCCTTCATATATACCTAGCAGTTTAGCTGCCAAAATTCTTTTTGTGGGAGAATATGTTGCTGTTCTTGGCTCTGCTGAAGATTCAGAATCATGTAAGTGAAAAATTATGAAAAAGATTATTATATACAACATATTTATATTTTTAGAAAGATTGATTTTTTTTAAAAAAAAAAAAAGTTATGTATATTAATGTTATGCTATATTGGTGTATTTTTAGTGTGATGTGTTTTTATCTAATGTAAATTTAAGATATTAATTGCATTAATAATCTTGAGATGTACTAAAAATATTATTTTATGCAATACTTGTTTATTGTGTTTTTAAAGATTCTATACTATGTTGAAAATAGTAATTTTAATGAGATATAAACAACTTCAAAAAACCTTATAAAATTTATTTGAAAAGTTCTGTTTGGCGTCTGTCCTTTATTATTCTGCATACATTTCATAAATTGATAAACTGTAGAGAAAATGTTTGTTTAATGTGATATTATACTTTGTATTTATATAATTTAAAAGGTGTTTTATGAATTCACCTTATTTCAGCTGTATAATCTCTTGTAGATTCTTTATTTTTGAAGAAAGAACATGTGTTTGCTAAGAAAATTGAAAAACTTTTATCCAAGCCTTTGTTTTCTTTATTGAGCTTTGAAACAACTATTGATGAAATTCGAAGATGTGCTGCTGAAGTATGGATTTAATTTTTTTTTCTCTTGATATTTGTGATTTATATATTTTGATGTTTATTATTTAAATCTATTTCAATAATATAGAGTAGTTTTTAATTAAAAGTTTGCTACTTTGTTAGAATTTGCATTTAAACATAATTTTAAAAATTTTTATATAATTTATTAACCAGAGATGTGTATAGAAATATTTTACTTATTTGTATTATATTATTTACTTCTTTAAAATTCTAGAAATCATTTTATAGTTTCTCATTAAATTTTTGGTTCTTAATTTTCCCTATAAAATATTGTTATAGTAGAAAGTAGAATTGCATTCATTAATTTAATTTTACTAATGTAGCTATTTTTACTGTATAATTTGATGAAGGTTTGAAATTAAATTTCCATCCATTGAAAAAGAAAATTATTTCTTAATTGATTTCCCACATCGGATTTCAGAGGCTCTGGCAAGTAATTGTAAAACAAGCAAATGTGGTGAATCATTTAAAAATAATGAAGGATTTTTATTTACTTGGGCGAGGAGAACTATTTTTGAATTTCATTAATGAAGCTAATCAACTTTTAAGGATGCCTGTTACCACTACGGCTGAAAGTGGTAAGTTTTTGAATAAATTTTCACATTTTTTTTTAAAAAATTATGTGTTAAATACCATTTTGATTTATCTATACAAAAAAATGCTAGTTTGTTTATTTCATGATGCAATTCAGTTACTTCGAAGCTGCTAAAATATTATTTAAATCATTACTGTTTCAGAAGCAAGTAAGTTATTTCATGCTGTTGCAAGAAAGATTTTTCTGGATGAAGATGCCATAACAGAAAAATTTCATGTTACTCTTCAGGCTAAAAGTAAGTTATCTCAGAATGAAGTACAAATTGCAGAATACACATCATTTTTTAAAAATTTTGTATTCATTCATTTATGTAATTTCAAATAAGCAAAGAATTTCTTAAATAACAAAAAGGTAACCTTACATTTACAAGTTTATCTCTCTAAGATTTTAAAATACTTTTTTATTTATTGAGGTTTTCAAAAAAGTAACTAGAATTTTAGAGTTAGTTTTTATATATCATTTGAGTTTTTAAAAGAAAACAAAATCCATATTTACTAAGGAATTAATTCCATTGAACTATTAATCATATGGATAAAAATTATAATTTCTTTAAGAAAAAAATTGGCATGTTTTTTTATGGTATTGCATTCTAAATTTTTACTTTTTCTTTCATTTTGTTCATGCTCTGTTAATGGAAATTATATATATATAATTGCTAGTTTGTGTATGTGTGTGTGTACATATATATGTATGTGTATGTATGCATATATATGTGTGTGTGTATATTTCATTACAATATTCTTAGTGTGTAATATTTTTATAATAATTTTAAATATTTTATTAAGAAATAATTTATGTGGAATAATCGAATTTTCTTCCCTCTGCATAGATAAGTTACCTGTATATTTGGTACCTTGCTCAAGTTTCATATATTCTACATATCATAATAATTGTGTATTATAAATTACCTTTGCTTTTATCTTCATTTTAGTAAAGTAATACTAAGAATATAATTAGAAAATTATTCTTATTCTTGAATATTATTGATGACAATCTTCATATAACTTGGCATTTCTAGACATTTATACATCTTAAATACATTCATGCATCCTAAATTTACGTTACTAAATTTTAAATAAGAATAAAGTCATATATGTAATCCATTATTCAAATATTAATTCACCATTCATGTTGTTAGATCTTGCTATAGTTTATTATAATAATGTAGCACATGTTTTAAATCCTTTAATTGCCTCTGATCTAGGTGTGTTATAAGGAATGTTTAGGTATGAATAAATTTATTTTGATCTTATTATATCTATGATAACAATAGTCTTATTCTAGATATCTGTATTTTTTATTTATGCATTTGATTCAATGTATTAAAAAATGTTTCTGTCATTTGCTGAAAAAAAGGAAATTGTACCTATGTTATATAGCATGATGTGTGAGTGGTTTACTACTTAATTTGTTCCTATTATTTTATTGGCATTTTTACTGATTTTCTATACATTTAGATTAATAGTTTATCAAGGAAAGACTTGTGTATTTTATCTTTATAGAAACTGGAAATGTAAACAAAGATTTGTCAAAAGCAAAATTGGAAACTGGATGGTCATCTATTGGATTATTTTATGATATTCCACATCCACTTCATATTTTAATTACAACATCTGCAATTGACAAGTAAAAATTTTAATTTTTAAGAAATATTTTTATATGTTATAATAATATTTAAAAATAGAATTGTTAAAAAAGATGGGAAATCAATTTTTATATTTCTTTAAAAGAAATGAAATAATTTCAATTGTTTTATTTTTCTCATGTAATATTTATTCACTTCGAACTGTGGTAATTAATAGAATGTCATATCTTAATAGTATAATAGATTATTTATAATGCATAAAATGATATCTGTTTACTTTTCTTTCATTTGCTTGAATTTAATAATGTCTGAGTTTTGTTATCACTTGGTTGAAATCTTCTGTGCAACAGGAATATTGTGCTAATTCTAGTTCTTGTTGTCATTTTACAATTAATCACATACAGATAATTTTTTTAATAGACAAAACTGATCAAATCTCTGGAGAAACCACTTTGTATTTCAAATCCAATTCCAGTTTATACTTTTAATCAAATTAGAGGCATAACTTAATTTATACTCTACATGACACTGAAAATGCAACACCAAGAAGGAGTGGCCAGAAAATTTTGCAAATTTCAGGGAAGATGCACTACTCTCCCGCACATGTTGAAGAAGATATAAGGGAAGGAACCTGCAAAATGTTTAGTTTTGGTACTGTCATTTTTGTTAGAGAAATCGTTGTGGAAAATTTGTTCTTGTCTCGGAGGACATGTATATTAGCATAGAATGCCAGGCCTTCATCTACAGAGGAAATTCCAGCAGGCAGATGATTTTACGAGGGGCATGGTGATTGGATTGAGAAGGACAGGTTGGTCCATATGGCAAAACTTGGCTAACATACTTCTGAATACTGAACCGGCTATATGCCGGTTCAGTGTACCGGCTGTGGTAAGAATAATTGGAACAAGGAAATGAAAGTTAGAGGGGTGCCGGTGAAGCTAGAGTGTCTTCAGCATGCTTGCATCGATGCATCCGCCGACTAGCTGTGGCATACCCAGAAGTCACTTTTACATCCATTCTGCAGCTTGTTCTAGACACCCTGGATGTTTCCATATCAACTAGAACCATTTCCCATCAATTGGATGCTGGTTGCTTGCACTCATGGTGTCATTATGAAGACTGCCATTGCAACTTATAAATGCAGGTGCTTTCAAATAATATTGACAAAAATATAGTATGATTATCAAACATGTATATTTTTCTCTAAGAATGTTTCTTATAGAAATTTAATTAAGAAACTTTATTAAATTATTCTTAATGTTGAATGTCAAGATTGTTACTTTGTGCTTCCTATTTTGAAAATTTACGAGATGATGCATTTCTGGGACCTGGAAAGTGAAATGAAAATTTGTCTAAAGATTGATTGTTTTTCTAGAAACTTTTTCTGAAATTCTTACATTAAATCGAAGAGCAAGACTATTTATTGTTCACTGGATCATGTTTTACCAGTGTATTGAAATAAATTGTTTGAGACTGCCACTGTTTGTTTCATTTGGAAGCCTGTTATAGTTTGAAATAATGTGTTAAGTGGTTGATTTTTACCTAGAAGACATGTTTTTAAAAAAATATTAAATTGAATAAAATGCCAAATCTTTGAGGTAGTTTTCACCACATTCTAACTAATTTTTACCTTTGATTTCATATAAATTTTACTTGATTTTATTTCATAAATCAAAAAATTGTTTAGCATCTAACCTCTTACAAATACAAATACTCATAATACAAATAATCTTACTTTTGAAAAGTAAATGATGTCCCATAGTTAATCCCATAATCTGCATCCATAAATTTGAGGAATCCTGGAATTATTAATAATCCAGTCACTTAGTTCTTATGAAATTCACAACTTTGATGGTAATATACATGGCATTACCCATTTTTAAAAAGCCTTACAAATTTTCTTGATACACATAAATTTAGGAGGGTGATTGTATCACCTTCAATATATTAAAGATACCATTCCATCTCTTTTAACTATCATTGCTGAAGCACCATCATAGCTGAACCAAATATGTTAACAATGGACGAAAAATATTGCTTTAAAGTATTTTTTACTATTTCACATTATGTTTTGATTTAGTTGTTCATTTTAATGGTTCTGAAGTAATTATTTCTTCAGTGATGTCCATTTCATCATTCATATTTGTAATAAAAAAAATTGCCTGTTGAGTTGTATCCCTACTTCTGTATATCATAATAGCACAAGATTTTATGTTGGTAGATCTATTTTCCAAATTTTTTTTAATTAATTTTTTTCACTTCACCTGTCTTTTTTTTTTTTAATTTTATTCACCTTCTGTCTAATCTAATTATATCTGCCACTTCTTTCCCTATTTATCAGTATAAATTCAAAATGAAGGATGCAGATTTTTATTGATTTATTACTTTTATTATCACTTTCGCAATCACATAAAATCTGCAGCTGTTGTTCTTTTTTTGAAAGGCTTTGTTTGTATTCTATTTATTATATATGTATTTAGGAATAACTATTTGTGGGGGATGGTATTTAAAATAAATACGTACCAACGTACTCATTTTTGCTTGTATAGAGTGAGAGAAAATAGCAATTATTTGAGAATGATTTTATGTGGATCTTTTAAAATTTATTTTTCAAACGTGTAATTTTTCATTATTGTTAATAACTGTCCTGCCTAATATGAAGGGTTGTAAAAGTGTTAAGAGAAAGCTCAAAAAATAATGTAATAAGTTTTCTTTTTAATTAATTGGAATGATTGGATTTTTAAAACATATTTTTTATTAAAACATTGTATCAGAAATAATTTCACTGTTTGGTTTATAGGATCATATAATTTGGGGTAAGTTTTATTAAAAGAATTTGTGATAAATATTGATACTTAAAGTACCACGGATAACATGAGTTTTTAAAAAACCTTGGCTTTTTTCCAAGACCTGAAAACTCTTAAAATAACTTCACTAAGATGTTTTATTCTTTTAGGAATAATGTACTTGCTTCATTTCATAAGATGACTCAAAAGCTCACTCAAATAAAGTTTTTTATCAAAATTTCTTTTAAAAAAATCTTTCATCAATTTCCTATTTACACATTTCAATTTGTGTCTTTTTTTTATTTATTTATTTATTATTATTATTATTATGAAGTAACAGGTCAATTGAAAAGTCCCCGGCCTGACACATAGATGGCACTACTAGAATTAAATCCATATGTTTTTTAGTTAGCCCTAACCCTCAAAAGATGCGTGTATAAATTTGACAGCTGTTGGATCATTAGTTTGCGTATTATAGCATTTTAAGTGAAGCAACTTTTGTTATTGTGAAAAAAAGGAATTTCGCATGTTGATAAAATATTGCTTTTTTGAAGAGAAAAAATACAATTGAAGCAAAAACTTGGCTTGATGCCGAGTTACCGGACACTGCCCCAGGAAAATCAACCATCAAAGATTGGTATGCTAAGTTTAGACATGGTGAAATGAGCACCGAAGACGGTGAACGCCCAAAAGAGGTTGTTACCAATGAAAACATTACCAATGAAAACACCACAAAATGATTTTGAATGACCGTAAATTGAAATTGAATGAAATAGAAGACACTCTAAAGATATTAACTGAAAGTGTACATCATATCATTTACGAATATTTGAGTATGAGAAAGCTCTGTGCAAAGTGGGTGCCGCGCGAGCTCATTTTTGACCAAAAACAACGACGAGTTGATGATTCGGAGCAGTGTTTGAAGATGATCAAGCGTAATAAACCCGAGTTTTTGCGTCGATATGTGACAATGGATGAAACATGGCTCCATCCTTTCACTCTGAAGTCATATCGACAGTCATCTGAGTGGACTGCACACGATGAACCCGCTCCAAAGCGTTGGAAAACGCAACAGTCGGCTGGCAAGGTTATGGCGTCTGTATTTTGGGATGCATATGGAATAATTTTCATTGACTACCTTGAAAAAGGAAGGACCATCAACAGCGACTATTACATAGTTTTATTGGAACGTTTGAAGGACGAAATCGCCGAAAAACGGCCGCATTTGAAGAAAAAGAAAGTGCTGCTTCACCAAGACAATGCACCGTGTCACAAGTCAGTGAAAATGATGGCAAAAATCCATGAATTGGGCTTTGAATTGCTTCCTCATCCACCGTATTCTCCAGATCTGGCCCCCAGCGACTATTTCCTGTTCTCAGATCTCAAAAGAATGCTCGCTGGGAAGAAATTTTTGTCGAATGAAGAGGGGATCGCCGAAACTGAGGCCTATTTTGAAGCAGAGGACAAATCGTACTACAAAAATGGTATCAAAAAGTTGGAGGGTCGCTATAATCAGTGTATCATCCTTGAAGGGAGTTAAGTTGAATAAAAAAAACTAATTTTGCCAAAAAAAATGTGGTTTACTATGGTAGGACGGGGACTTTTCAATTGACCTGTTATTGTGGCTTTAAACCTTTTTCCAAGTTGTGTTCAATAGCATAATGTGCAACTCTTAAAGTAAGTGATTTCTTTTTCAAACTTATCTTTTTAAAAACTGAATTATCCCATATTATAGTTAAGCATATTCAATTTGTTTTAATTTTTTTACAGTAACTGTTGATTTATAAGTACTATGATTACGAGATCATTAGGAACTATAAGGAATAAACTGACTTGTAATATCATTTGGAAATACATATAAACTAATAATACATGGCTTATCTAGAAATTTTAATTTTTGGTAATGGAATAAAAGAGTACTCGATATTAATGATTCTATATTTATGCATCCAATATAAATTTAATGCAACAAACATGCAGCTCTGCAAATTAAGGATAAATTTACATTAAATTCTTATGTTTTCATCAATTAAAACATCAGAATTTAATTTAAAATATTTTATTAATTAACCTATGATCATGATATAAAAATGTAAACACACTTTTCCTGAAAGTAATATTTTGTGTATTACTAGATGTAATATTGTATCTCAAATACAAATCATTATATATACAGTCTTATTTTATAATTTTTAATCTTTTTAAAAGGAGTAATATCTACTTTCTTTTAAATTTAAAAGAATTTATCATGCTACATTTTCATGTTTTAAAATCTAGCTTTAGATTTTCAATATTTAAAAAGAAAAATTAAATGAAATAAAAAAAAAATTGAATTTCTATCCCTAGATATAATATGATCTTTCGATTTCTGTTATCTGTGAGAAAAGTTCAAATTGAATTGCATCAAAGTTGGGCTCTTCAAATGCGGATAAAAGGAGCTGGTGCTGATTCTCGTTTGATGCCATTTTGGAAATTACGATCACACATGTCATTCCTAATTGATAATTTTCAGTATTACATTTTAGTAAGTTATTTCTTATTTGTAGGGATGGTGTATTTTTATTATTTCAAGATGGTATTAAATGTTTTTTAAAATACTATTTTTATAATTTTTATTTAAAATATATGCATTATTCAAGTACAAATATTTTACTTAAAGTTTGTTTGAGGATTATTTACAAGTTTATCTGAGAGTTCAATCTACTCTTTTTAACTAAAAAAAAAAAAAAAAGGAGGACAGTAATGTAATAAAATTTAAATAGTGCTATTTGTTGTTTGTTTTGATGTTTCTTGGCTTTAATCATTTACAAATTAATTTATTATATATATAATATGATGAGGGAGGATTACTTTTTCCATGTTGATAAAGTGTGTTTTCTTTTCTTTAAATTTAAAATAATTATAGAGAAATATTCTCTATAATTATTTACTGAGAAATATCTAATTAATTTACCTATCAAATTTCAAAATAACTTGAATAATTTCTATATGATCTGTGCAAAGGCTGATTATCCTATTAATTTTTTCTTTGATTAACACAGGTGACATACCCCCGGGTTACCCTAGTGATCTTTTTTCTATTTTTGACCCTCCTTCTTTTCAACCAATGTTTGTCTTTTCAATTTTTTCACATCTAGACCACAGTTAAATCTCATTTGGCACAGCATAGCCACATCTGGCTCTTGCACCAATAGCCTTTACATTCACTCACCTATTAATTTTTTATTAACAAAAAAAATTAAGATATAAAGACTCTATATTTCTCCATCTTCCTCTATTTTTCTCTCGTTATATTTTTTAATTTTATTTCAGATTCTTTTTAAGATGTTATTTATTAATTAATATTTGGCATTTTTTTGTGTTAAATATTGTTTCTTCAATTTATTTTCTATAAATTTTTTTGTTAAGTAATTTTAAGCAAATTTTTTTAATTTCTTTTAATTATTCTATTAACGTGTATGGTTTTCAAGGAATTCAGTAGGTAGGCGGTTGGGCAGTGCGTAGGTATATTTGTATGAAACTTATGTAGCATTTTGTATGTTTTTATTTTTTTATTTTATTTATTTATTTATTTATTTTTTTTTCAATTTGTTAAAAGTTTAGAATTATAGGCTAGATGATTAATTTCTTTCTGCAATTGTTTTTGTTGACTTTAAAAACTTTCTACATTTTGTGATGACTTATCATTGGTAAATATTTTATATTACATTTGGTTTTAGAATGCTTACTTTTTTTTACTAATTTATGGTTTAACATATTTTACTCTTTTTATAGATTTTAAATATTATAAAAATTTTTATAATATTATAGATTAAGTAAATGTAAGACCTGTGTGATGATCAGGTATGACAGAATAGTCCCACTGTAGCTCATGCGTGTCGTAAGAGGTGACTAAAATGGGTACCCAGCATCTAGGGGTATAGCCGGGCACCCTGCCCCTTGGGATTATATCAGGGACCTCGGGGACTTGCCCTCTTTAGGTAAGTACAAGCATCATGACCCCGAGGCTTCCTAGTTATCTTTTTCTTTCCCAGGTGGTTTACTGTCTTTGCTAAACACGGGTGATGCCCGCCCCACAGTTACCCTATTGATCCTTCTTGTCAACCAATTTGTCTTTTTTTCCAATTTTTTCATGTCTAGACCACAGTTAAATCTTGTTTGGTGCAGCATAGCCACATCTGGCTCTTGCACCAATAAACTTCACATTCACTCACTGGTTACATGTAATTTGGTTTTTTTGTAACGAAATTGAAGATGTTTATTATGCTTATCTTCATTTCTCTATGTTTGATTTTCTGGATTTACTGTTTTTTGGTTTGTAACCGTATTTTTTTATGATGTAATTCCCTGAAGGGTAATTTTCAGTAATTTCTGGTATAAACACGCATCATACCATTCCAAAGTATGGAACAGTATTAATATTATTTCCATTGTTCCAAATTTAGGTTGGTGACCGTAGTGGTCATGGTTTTGGACTCAAGGCTGATAGTTTTCATTGAGTTGTGGGTTTGAGTCTTGATACCACTAAAAGCACATCATGTAGCTGGGGATGGTGCATGTTAAATCCATAAAGGCTGAAGGTTTAGCGTGGTGTGGAGGTTTGGAGAGAGGTGCCAGCTCAGGGATCGTCCTCGTCACTTGACCAAGACTCAAAATTACGAGATCTATCACTAATCGCCCTTATATTGATTCTATTGTGACATTCATAAAACTAATCAATCAACCAAATTTTGCTTTTTTATCATTTTTCTTTCTATTAAATTATTTAGTACTTTAATAATTTGTTTAGAATTTTTGTCTTTTAGGTTTTAAATTTTAGATTTTTTTTTTAATTATTCAAGTAAATTTTTATCTTATTTGCATAAATATTAATTTGTTTTTTTAATGCTTACCTTAAATATTTTGTTATTTCTGTTAAAAGTTTTGCTTTAATGTTGGATATTCTTATACTGTTATATGTTGTGATTTGTATACTATATATATATTTATATATATATATGTATAACAGTCTTCATTTCTTGTTAGTATAATATTTACTTTACTTGAGGTTTGCTACTTTTTCAATAACATCATTTAAATTTATTAACTTGAGTCATTTTTTAATATTTAATTCAGTTATACAGTATATTTATTGTAGATTCATGTTGTGATGAAACATATTGTAAAGTTCATCATTGTTCATAGTCCAATAACGTCAAAATATTTAACTTTTTATTGTGAAAAATTGTTACTATTAAATGTTTAAAATTAAATTTGTTTATCATTTATTGTGTATATATGTAATTTCTAAAAGTGCAATTAAAATATGAATCAAATAGTGTTAGAAGGTTAAAGAAATTGTTTTTCAGTAGTGCTGAAATTAGTTTATAATAACCTTTATCATTTAAATATTTTCTTTAACTTTGAAATATTATTATAGAAAAAATATTGAAACTAGAATATTTTGTATTTCCCTTCCTTGTATGAAATTATTTCATTAATATTTCTTAACAAAAATGCCTTTTTACTTGAATGTGTTTGAGATCTCAAAATGCATTCAGTTGATATTGATTTTTATATCTTGTAAATGAGCTTGGATTGATTACCCCTGTCACACTCATTTTTAACTTATTTACACTTCGTACGAATCCTGGTTAATTTTAATGAAATGAAACATTTTGTACAATTGTGATTGTTTTCTTATTCTTTCAATAAATATCAACTATATTGTCATTCTGCTGCATAACAGTAAGGTTTATATAACTTTTTAAAGTATTTTCATTTGATTCAATCTTGTTTGCTTACCTTATTATTTTTATGTAATTTATTATAATTTTACATTTTCTTATATCTCTGCATTGACCATATCTGCTCCAATTAAGAGCTGTACATCATGTATAAAGGAAATAAATGCAAAATTATTGAGATTTCTCTTTATATTTGTTGATCACCTGCTATTTTAAAATATATTATACTCAAAAGTATTATAATTTTTTCCCTATTATTTTTTAATCTTCAATATTTTGCCTATTTTAGTCCTAAAAAATTTGTTCCTTTTCACAGGTTGATGTGTTAGAATCTTGTTTCAGCAATCTAATTGAGAAATTGGAAACTGTTAAAGATTTTGAGGAAATTCAACAAAGTCACAACCGTTTTTTGTCATCTGTCACTTCACAGTGTTTTTTGGAGTTATGGACGGTAAATACTGGACTTATTTAGGGTCTCTCTCTCTTTTTTTTTTTATAGCTTCAATATGTAATTAATCTAATTTCTAAATGATTTATTTGTTTTTAAATTAATGATTTTTTTCATAGAAGTGTTCCACACTTTGTTTTTAAAAATCATATATATCTGTATAAGTCATTATATGAAAGATAGATGCAGAAATATTAATTATACCTATATCATAGATAATGATTTTTAAAAAACTTTTTAATTATTTGCTCTATCTTTGTATGATATATTTGTATTATAACAACCTTCGTGAAATTGATTCTCGATACAATTATAATTTTATCAATAGTTTAATGACAAATTTTTTTTTTTCTGTTTCTATATTACTGAGACTGATATAATATAGAATTAAGTAATTTTTAGTTGAGAATCATTAATTAGTGCTAAGAATATATTAGTGTACATCCATGTGTATGGTTTATTTCATAGTTGAAGGGAAATAGGTATGTAATCATGGCACAGACAAGATAAATTAAGTAATAAAGAGTTTTACATGAAAACTGAACAGATATGTTTGGCATAAATAAAAAAAATTATTGGTTAACATATTAGAGAGATGTGAAATGTGTTTATAACTCAAATTAACAGTAAAGATATAAGTAGGACAAATTGCTTATGAAAGAGAATTTTTTTTTTTAGTAACGTAACTTTCTATAAATGATCTTGTGGATGTTGAAAACAAATAAATAATCTTGGTGTTTTTATTTTAATAATTTTTAAACATCATTCAATAAAAATTAATAAAATTATGTTTCTCTCAGGTACATCACTCTTTAGAAGAAATTCTAGAAGTGTGTTCATCATTTTGTAGCCTTGTGAATAGAATCACCATTACTATGAATCCAAAAGATCTTAATATGTTGGAAAATATAAGAACGGTAAATTTTCAATATATTCTTTAAAAATATATGTCTAACTCAATTCTTTAACCCTTTTAGTGCCGAATTATATGTAGTTGTTTTTAATGCTTGCAAAAAGTGCCAGTAATGCTATATTGTTGCATGTGTGATGGCCTTACTATTCAAATTGTAAGAGAACTCTTATGTCAAAGTAAATTTTTAAAACATTTATGAAATGTTTAATTTTTTGGTAAAATAATTGAAAAATTTATTTATGAATTTAAGTTTTTGTTATATTCAATGCTGGTTGGTACTGAGACTGCATATACACTCGAGCAATCAGATAGAAATTTGACATTAGACATTTTCTTGAGACTGTAATCACTGGATTTTGATTGCTGTTAGAACAGAATTTCTTATTTTTCTATGAAAAAATCTTGCATCAACACCACAAAAATATAATTTGTTAGCCGTTCCTCAACCTTTGTAAAAATTGTATTTATTTCTTAACTGTCAATGTTTGAAAAATGTCACTTTTATTGTTACAGTCATTTTTGTTCCTTTTTTTAATTGGGGGCCATAGTAACCTAGTGGTCATGGTTACGGACTAATGATTGACATTGTTTTTGTTGAGTGGTGGGTAAAAGCCCTGATGCCACTAAAGACAGCTGTGTAATTGGGCTAATGTACATCATATCTGGTCAGCATCCAGAGTCCTTTTGGCATGGTGTGGAAATTTGGAGTTTTAGGTACCAGCTTAGGTCGTGTCCTTGTGACTTGACCAAGGTTCAAAATTATATGGTCTGTCACTGATAACCCTTGTGTTATTTCCCACCAGTGTGATGTTAATAAACAATCACAATCCTTTTTTAAATCTTTTTTTTTCTTTTAATTACCTTTTTTTTTAAACCTGAGGAGATTTGTCAAATTGGTTCAGCATTCTTTGTGTAGGTACAATACTTTCGTCTGAACTAAAAGGATTAAGTTCCCAATGGAGTTTGAAATGAAGCTTATGAAACTAATTTGCTATAATTTATTTTGAATTAATTTTTGTGAATTCATTTGAATTTTTGTAAATTTTTTTAAAAAGAATTTAACATTATTTGCAATATTCTTTTCATTTAAATTATCTTGATATAAAAATTAAAGTCCTATTGACTTGCAATTTTTCAAAGACTTTTTATTTTTGTATACTTACATTAAATTGATTTTTTTTTTTTTTTTGTACATATGTAAATTATTTAGATATTTCAGATTATTTCTTAAAAAATTAAAACAGCCTCTGAAATATAATACTGCTAAATTTCTCTAAATAATTTATGTTAAATTTTAAAAAAAATTTGATTTCATATAACTAATTTAATTGTAGCTCTTAATTTAAATTCTAGTTAGACAGTAGAAGCGGATATTTATGAAACCAAATAGAGTTTTTCATGTTCCCTAATATTTAAAATATTTCTTTCTTACATTTTAAATCTTTATTTTCTCTTTTAAGAGTTTTCAACGCCAAACTTCTCTGCTGTTTCGTATCCTATCTGGAGTTCGAAGCCATCAAGTTAGCCCACATCTGGCACAACTGTTGCTGAGGATAGATTATAATAAATATCTGAGCTCCTGTGGTGGCCAATTAGGAGGGTAAATGAAATAATAATTTAAATAACTAGATATGAATTGATGATTATTTCCTTTTAATGATGGATCTTTGTTTGCAGAAGCAAATAATATTTTGGAGATAAAAGATTTGGAAAACGAATCAGCTTTGAAACTCATCTATGTAAAAGATAAATCCACAAATTATTGGTCATATTTGTAATTTATTCATTGCTTTTATTTTTTGGAGAATTATATATATATAAATTAAGACAAGTATTTTATCTTGCATGTAAAATATTGCTGTATAAAAATTCTGAATTGTAAAATTTGAATTTATTTATTAATCAAAAATATTTTTCCTGCAAAAAAATTCAGGTCGAAGAATGTTAGGCATTCTTCTTTAATTTTAAGCTGCATAAAAAAATAAAAAAAATAGCTAACATTGATAAAGTGTGTTGGTCTGTTTTTTTATTTAATAATGCTCAAAATTAAAAGAGCTTTCACTTTTAGTTGATTATTTCCAGAACTACCAGACAGGTTTTAAGGATCTGTGGCTTGTACAAAGGTTGATGCAATTTATATACATGTTTATGCATGTGTACATACATACACACACACAACAGCTGTGGTACATATACATGATCATATTCTCAGCTCATTAAAGCCTAAAAATGAGGTTTAAAGAGAGAACCAAAAAATTGAGTTATTGAGGAATGTAGTCTCTTATAATTATTTAGTTTTCATAATCAGGAAATGAAATAGTTATAAATGATAGTAGCAATCAGTTCCATTCCTCCAGCAATGCTGTTTTCAGGTTCTGGAAGTGGGAAAGATGAAATGGAACATTCCATCCTCCCATTCTAAAAATTTTCAGCCCAATTAGCTGTATGTGAACAAGCATTGTGATTTGTAAAAGTGAACAAGCATTGTGATTTGTAAAAATGAAAGCAAGACCAACTGTTCTACCAAAATGCAAACAAAGGACTCCAAGATTCCATTCCATTCCTTTTATTCCTTCACAGCTGTCATAAAGCCTCTGTCAAAAACATGGAGGTCTGTGGACAAATCCAACATAATGCCTGCCCAGACCATCAAACTTCCATTTTTTTTATCAGTCTCTTTCTTTGATATTGAAAGACATGTAAATGATTTCTGTTTCCCTCCAGATAAAAACATGTGCAAAATCAGTGGTTAGGCTGAATTTATATTTGCTAATGAATAGAGTGGTCTCCCACTTATCCCTGCTATGATAATGTCCTTAGCACTATGCTAAATAGGATCTTCTATACATAAAAGGATATGGAATACAAAGGAAATTCTTTCATGTAGCTCCTTGAAACTTGTAATTTGACAAAATAGTTGAAATACTATAGCACTCCTGTAACACCTTGCTGTAATGAAGAAATATCAATTAATTATCAGACCTTTTGCTCAAATTTGCGTTGAACTTCTGTCTACAAATCTAGTCTCATTAAACTGTTTCTATAAATTTCTCATTATTTTAGGCATTACATTAAAATCTCTAGACAACTCACCACCTCATTCCATTATCCATACTTGATGATTATTTATTTGAACTATTTTGTTTTTGAGTTTCAACAATTTTTTAAAAAAACACACAATGACAAGCCAAGTTACATGAACAGCCCAAGTGCTAAAATTGGTACATCCACTTATAACACATGGATCAATAAGTTCCGAGACTAACCCAGAGATGGCGCTCGTAGTAAACCAGTAACCAGGTCTTTCTAGAGTACTAACCTTTGCTTGAAACGTGTCAATATTTTAAGTCGATCGGACCAGAAACAGCTGAGTTATCAAGGTTGGAGTAAAGTCGTTTTGTAGTTTGTTTAAAAAATGGAAAAAACCGAGTTTCGTGTTCTGATAAAACATTGTTTTTTAATGGGTAAAAACACCGTGCAAGCGAAACAATGGATTGAAAAATGTTACCCGGACTCTTGTCCATCAAAAGCAACGATTTGTCGGTGGTTTGCCGAGTTTAAACGTGGTCGTACCGACACAAATGACGCGGAACGCTCAGGTTGACCTGTGGAAGCCGTTACACCGGAAAATGTGAGTGAAGTGACAAAAATTATAATGAAAGATCGTAAAGTGAAGCTCCGTGAGATTGCTGAGATGACACAGATATCATATGGAAGTGTATTTACTATCCTTCATGAAAAATTGAGCATGAAAAAGGTTTTTTCCAAGTGGGTGCCGCGATTGCTTTCGATGGAACAAAAACAGCAACGAGTCGATGATTCAGAAAGCTGTTTATCGCTACTTACTTGCAACAAAAAAGATTTCTTGCGTCGTTACGTGACCATGGACGAAACATGGATACATCACTACACTCCAGAGTCGAAGCGGCAGTGGCGCACAGCTGGCGAAAGCCGTCCGAAAACGCAGCAGTCAGCTGGCAAAGTCATGGCGTCAGTTTTTTGGGATACGCATTCCGTGATTTTCATTGACTACCTCGAAAAAGGTAAATCGATCAACAGTGATTATTATATTGACTTGCTGGTGCGTTTGAAGGAGGAAATCGCAAAAAAACGACCGCACAGTCTCGGGACTTATTGATCCATGTGTTAAAAGATTTTCCTCAAATGCCCACATGCACCTGTATTCTTATGTAACTGAATTATAAATATACTTCTTTGCTTGGATGTAATAGTTTTACCATTTGTGCAATACTTTATGAGAAATTCAATTTAATATGCAAATTATTTAATTTTGAACTCCAGTTTATGTTAGATAATAAATTTAAAATTTGGTTTTGTGACAAATTTTTGATAATGGGATTTGGTTCTGTAGTTTTAATATTTATATATATTCTTAAGGTATTTAATCATGAATATTTTTTTTAAAATTATTGTCTGAACTATTCATTTTTATATTATATTGTCTTGTTATTTTTAAGGACATTATTTATGCTTTTATTACTTTAACAATTTTTAACTTACAGATGTTGAAAAGTAAAACGTTGTTAATGCAAGTAATATTTATTTAATATAATTATGTTTGAGAATTTGTTCCTGAAATATCTGCTGTAGCTTTAATGCTAAAACCATTTCACAATATTTTAGAGTAGTTAAATTTAAAATGTTGGTGAATTATTAAACTCTTTATTAAAATGTGTTAATAAGTGGTTTTTTTTAATTAAAGTATTAATTCTTTGCTATATTTGTGTTTTTTCCTCTATTGTAATCAGACATATCAGTTAAGAAGTTTATATTTTTGTATCAGTTTTAGTACTATTTGTTTCAAAACTGATGTGCATATTTAATATTTTCAATAGAATCTTACATACAAATATATAATCATTTCAAGACATTCTAAAACACATTCACTTTATTTTGCATGGTGTTCATATTAATTACAATAAATATGAATATACGAATTAATGTTAAAGATAATGAGTTTTAAAATGTATTTAATTCAAGTAAAAAAATTGTTTATAATTTATATCATGTTTACAATATGTTACTTACATGTAAAATTATCTCGGTAATAAGTATAATGTGTTTCATAACAAGTAGTTTTATTTTAAAATCTTTTGTTGAGAATTTTGAATAAATGCCATACTTATATCAATGGGGTGATTTTGGAATTCCATGATCTGAAAGAAGGGGGGGGGGTTGTGAGACTATACTTCTGTTTCCATCTCACTCACCCTCCTCTTTTTTTAAATGAAAACGCAAAGTTTTTTGTCTCTAATAGAGTAAAAGCACCTAATAACTACCTGTTAAGGAATTTCTGGCCCAGTTGTCTGGAGACTCAAAGATAGACAATTGAAAAATGAGACCAAGTCAACTGACCTTTGCCCAAGTTATGACATTTTAACCTGGAACTGTGACCCAGGATTAGGACATTAGTTGGCAGCCCATTGCAGTTTTGAACTACTGATTGAGTAAACTTTCAAATGAAACTTCCTTCATTTGCAAGTAACTGAGACACTCCACTCATGAATCATGATTAGCAATATCAGATAGACCAAAATCTAGACAAGAAACCATCATTGACATCAACAGAAATTCATTCCAAATGACACTCAGTACAACAGTTATCTGTATATATCAATTGCAGTAATGGCTGGAAAACTAACTTTCTCTAAATATAATTCAAAAAGTCTCTTAACAGAAAAGGCTTTTCTCCCTAGAGGGAGGGGTTACATCTGCTTTTTCCATAAATCGAAAACTAACAGTGACAGAAGTAAAGTCTTAGTAAGAAATTCCTTTTAAAGACCCATTTATCTAAGGCACAGCTATGATGTACTGGATAAGTTTTCTGCAGACCGAAAGATACGTAGATCTAATCCGTACCCAACTCACCTAAGTGGTGGCAGTAGTAATGTAGAAAATGAATAAAAATTTGGTAATTCCTCTATTTGTCTTTTTTTTTTTTTTTTTTTTTGATTCATGTAACATTAGTATTTAAATCTTTTGTAAAAGAAACAAAGCACAGCATAAATGTTGAGTAACAATAGATATGTAATTTATATTATGTATGATTTAATACAAATAATTGGTGTATCTTTAATATGAACTTGTTATATATATATATTCATGCTTCTCTCAAAATCTTGTAGTCTAAAATGCAATCCCCCCCCCTTTTTTTTTTTTTTTAAAAAAAAATTTTAGCATTAAAAAAATTCACTGTTTTTACATAGGCCGACCAATTACAAAAAATTATTTTATGCCTTCTTACTTCATTGGAACGCTCTTTGCAACATCCGACTGAGCACACTCATATAGCTCAAATATTTTTTTTTAAGTCTTAAATTTCAAAACTAAAAATAGTTAAAAAACATACATTTTTTAGTTTTTACTTAAAAAAATAAGATATAAAAGTAATTTCTTATGTCAATTAATATATAATTTGTTGAAGCTTGAGGAAAAAATGTTTTTTCTTCTCGTGTATAAGTAGCTATGGTACTTTATTTATTGGTAGTAACCTAAGTATTTTATTTAAGTGCCTCAAGCTTTTATAAATTATATGTTTTGCATTTAAAAAAAAATTTATATCTTTTAGTGCATCCTTATATAAAAGCTTGATTTAAAAACTTGGTTTTTGTTATTTATATTTTTTTAAAAAAAAAAATCATTTATTTTCAATTTGTTGCAAAGTTCAGATTTATAGATCAGTGCATTGGAGCTGAGATTCAACTTACTGAGTAATTATAATGACATTTTGATATAATATTCACAAGCTTAAATACGTATAAAAATGAGTTTCTATCACATGGTAAAGATCTTGAAAACATCTTGACAGATGGTGATTTTTCCCGTTTTTAAAGATTTAGAGCTGATGAAATAGCCTTGTTTTTTCACTATTAACAAAGAAGATCCAGTTGACTGTCTTAAATTCATTACTTCCATTAAAATTTGGCCAATTTTGAGTATTGCTCTAAGAATTTTGCTAATGCTGCCATAACTTTTACCGACAGAACTTTTTAAATTAAAAATATTGAATGTGTCTACACAAAATCGTCGGCACTTCTCTGTTATAGCGGCGCTCGTCAAATTACGATTGTTCCATTCTCATGAAACCTATCTTTTGATACAACCTACTTGGCGATATATCTTAGTCGCTTGGCGATTCATCATCGGGCACCACTATAACAGAGAAGTAACAAATCGTCTTAATGAGTTAGCAGTGTTGGGCATTGAGAATAGATTGAGTAATTGATAAGATTTGAAAGAGGTTTTAATTTAAACTTAGACTTCCTACACATTATTGTACTAGTTTTGTTTATTGGTTCAAATGTATATGTAAATTATCTCTGATAATAGTTTTAGTTTTTAAGTTCATTTATGTTAGAGCTCTTTCAGAATTAAAATTTTGTTTTTCAATAAAACAATTTTCTGTATTAGTATTATTATCTTAATTTATTTATACATCGTTTATCTGGTTAACATGCTTCATTTATAAAGTTTTTTGAATAATTTTTAAGGTTTTTTTTTATTATTATTATTAAAGATGAGGTTGGCACTTTTTGGGTGTGCATATGACGGTAAAAAAAAAACAATAGGGCTGGCTCAAATTGGAGGGAAAGGTGAATTATTTAAAATCTTTTTGGAATGCTTCAATGATTAATAAGTTTCTGCTTGTTAGTTATTAGATTTGGAATCTTTTGGTTCTTTTTTTTGTTTGTTTATTGCAGTCCTGCAGAATTTTATCAAGAAAAGTCTTATTGATGATGGTAAAAATTGAATTGTATCAATTTATAATGTTTGATCTGACCGTCGTCCTTTAATAATGTTTTTAGTGCATTTTGTGATAAATGCCTCTTTTAATTAAGAATTATCATTTGCTATAAATTATTAGTATGGTGATAGGCACTAATTATAAATGACTGATAGAATAAGAAAAGTGCCATTTGATGAAGAATGAAAAACTTGTTTATCAGTTAATAATGCTTATAATAATGCATCACTTGTTAATGCTTATGTACATTTACATATCAAAAGAATATCTGTTTAAATCAATTTTTAGAGGAAAAATATTTGAATAATAAATCAACATATAATCCCTTTAGTTTTGAAATTTTTTTTAAAAAAAAGATTAGATGTAATGGTGAGTAATAATCAAAATTATACTGCACAAATGTTACTTCTTGTTAAAATATTGCTATGCTCTTTTTACCTCAAGTGCTCAAAGAGGAAATTTCATTTCATAATATAACTTAAAAATGTCTCTAACTATTGTATTCCTTTGACCTGGCTTGTGCTATTTTTCTCATTAAATAAATGTAAGCTTTTTTATGTAACATTCTTAATACTGTAAAATATGCTTTTATTTTAATGATGTTACTAAATATTACCAAAAAAAAAAAGGTTTTATATCAAACATTATCATCAGTACCATTTATAAAAAATGGCATAATTAAATCACTTGATACATTTTGCCATAGATCTGGATATCTAATTAGCTCTGAATTCACACTTTTAAATCCAAACAAATAAATTATTGAAGTGTGTAATATGTTTAAAATTGTATTACCCATTAAGTACCATTACAATATACATTTTTTAGAATGCAAGTTAAGATATTAATCGGAAAAACTTTTAATTGTACTTAATCATATTTGTAATTAAATATTTTATCAAAGAAAGGAGAGTTAATGTATTCATTTAATAGTTATCATAAATAACCGGGTATGAAAGAATAGCCTCACTGTAGCTCACGCATGTCGTAAGAGGCGATTAAAATGGGTACCCTACCCCTGGGGTTTATAAAGGGGTAACTCAGGGGACCTTTTGCCTTCTTTTGATAAGTACGGTCATCATGACCCGAGTTACCCCTAAAATCTTTTTATTACTTATAGGTTTACTGTCTGTGGTAAGCACGGTGACACGCCCCCTGGATAGCCTAGCGATTCTTCTCGTCATCCTTTTTTTTTTCATACATCTAAATCTCAGCTTTAAGGTGCAGCTTGGCCACATTTGGCTCTTGCGCCATTAAACGCGACCATCACTCCCAGTTACCTTGATAGCAGAGTATTATTTTTGGAAATATTACATGAAATATAAATCCAATGATTTTTTTTAAAACTGCTTAAGGGAATTTTTTTTTAATATTAGGAAATTAAAGACCTTATTCTAAATAAAAGTATTGTATTTTTCAATTAAAAAAAACGTGTGTGTATATATATAACTTTTTTCCGCCAAGAATCAAAATCAATGACTATTTAAAACAAATGGGAAAAACTAGAACATTTCAAGAAAAGATTAAACTTAAAATATTTACAAGAATCCGAATAGGATACTTATCATGTCATTTTCGTTTGATTAGATAAATACGATTCGTAATATTTTATACTTTTACACCTTTAAAGTAATGTGAATTAAATGGTAAGTTATTGCAGTTTAATTGTTTTGTTCATAATGTGTTTGTTCAACTTCATTTTATTTTAATTTTTTCATATTATGCTCTCTAAAAGGAATTTCAAAAAAAAAAAAAAATTATTAGAAAATGAGTTTGAAAACTATCGGCTCTTTCATTTTTGAAATTTGTTACGTAATTAGTTAAAAATTTGAGTTACTGATTGTTATATTAATTCTTTCAGGGAAAGCTGAGTCATTTTTTTTAAAGATTCACATTCATCAGAGAATGTTTTTGTGGGCTATTAGTTTATTTCTTATATTTTAATAGCTCTTACTAAAAAAAAAGTTTTCCATATAATCCAAAGTAATGTATCCTTATTGCTCAATCGCATCTTTAATGATTCTTTCTCTTAGTCTAATAAAATGTTTCACGTCTTCTAAATAATAACTTCCTTCTAGAAATTCCAATTTTTTTTTTTTAAGAAAAATTTTTAATTCATTAAATCAAATCTAGATTAAGATCTAAATAATGAGAAAATATTTTGCTTTGCATAAAGTAATTAAATATAAATGAAAAGACGTAGTAAATGTGTTTCTTACTGAAAATGACATTAAAATTTTTGTTCATTAAAGCAATATGTTGTTAAGAATCCAAAAAAAATTTCTATTTTTTTAAAGTTTCATTAAAGCAATATGTTGTTAAGAATCCAAAAAAAAATTTCTATTTTTTTTAAAGTATAAAGGTGCAATTTAAAAATTCCTCGCCTTTTTATACTCCATATTAATCTTTTAGAGGCAATTTTAAAAATTATTTTTGTGGAAATTAAGAGCAAAAAAAAAAATCTTTTAAATTTGTGGTGCCATCATATTCTGAGTCATTTTATAAATCTGTAAACTAAACATAATTTGATCACTATTCTATACATAAAAGCATGCTTTATATGGAAATCTTTTTCAAATTTTGTTTTTAACAAAATCTTGTTTTTTTTTTAATTCAAGATTTATGCTTTTTCCAGCATCTACACCTTATTCTTATTATGGGTAATAGAACAGATATATGTGGGCACTTAATAGATGTCACAAAAGCAAGTACTTGTTTTAAAACTGCATATATATATATATATATGCTAGCATCTATTTTTAAAAATATATAGAAACTCTAGAAAGGAGATGATTTTTTCCCTATAAAAATTATTTTTCTTGAAATATGTTTTTGTTTAAAATCAGAGGTGGAATTCTAATAATTTTAACTGATCTGGGGTAACCTAATAAGCTTTTTTCTTATGAAAACGAAAGATCCATTATGACAAATCCCAAAATGCTATTTTAACAACTAGCGTGCGGAATTTCACAAGAAATTGACATTGATTCTGTTGAATCTCATTATTCCTTTAAATATTGGTGCCAGAACTCTTTAAATGAAAATTTTAATTCTCGGTGAAACAATGGTGTGATTTGACTATAATTTCATTAATATAAGTATGTTATGTGTAATTTTTCTTTTAGTTAGATCTTTGGTAAAATAAAATTATATTTAAATTTATTATTTCGCATTTCTAAAATTTCTTAATTACCATTTTTTTTATTGTTTCAAAGTCATAACTTTTGTTATGAGTTTATCGAACACTGGGGTCGGTTCTTGACCGCTAGTACTTCTTCCCGATTACGTGTAAGTGCTTGCGCAGCGAAGCATTCAGTCATGATCTATTCGAAGATAATGTGCGATGAGTACGTGTACAAGAACGTACTCAGGACTTTTGAAAAATAATTGTTATTGCAGATATACTAAGCTTTTCTTAGACGGAAGGTATTTGATCCCCAAATATATATTCTTTCACTCGACTTTGTATATATTAATGTTAAAATTCTCTTAAGTAAAAATAAAAATGTATCACGCATACAATTTTGAAGATGTGTTATTCTTTTCAATCTCTAAGTTCTGAGCGTACATGACATTAAATTAATTTGCAGATAAAACAGCGGTTGGTCCCCCCCCTCCTGCAAATGCCTAATTTTCTTCAGATGAAAAAGAATTAAGAGGCAAAGGTTAAAATTTAATGTATTTTAATTTTTTGAAATTCCCAAAATTTTGTTTTGTTTACTATTTTGCTAAGTAAAGTATTCTTTCCGTATATTAACATCTATATTTTAATATCATCTTGTAACATGAGCTATTCTCGAAACCTATCTTAATTAACATATCGAGCTTCTTCATATTTTAGTTTCCAGCTCCTTCCCAACCAAATGAAATATGTTCATGCATATTAGGTAATTCTTAGAAGTGTAGTGAATAAATATTATCAAGTTGTGTAAAAGTGACAGATTTGAATATGGGAATAGAAAAGTTTCCGATGTAAAAAGATAGCAAGAATGCGGATACTTAGAGTGGTGCGCGGGAGTTCTTGCTTATGTATGTGATCTATAAAGACGGTGACCCGGCGCTGTCTATTCGAAGTTCTCTTCGTTTAAGGATTAACTGGCATCGAATCCAGATAAGAATATCCTTTGGTACATATAGAAGTTAGTATCTGCGTTGAGAGACAGTGAACTAGTAGAGAGCGTTCCCATCTTTAGAGAAGCAATAGGAAATCAATTGACTGAGTTTTTGTGCGTTTTTTGTGTGACTTTTTAAATTACTTTATAAGTGCTTAGAATTAATTTGAAGTCATTAAATTTGCATTTAGATTTATATTTAAGATGACAGGCGAGTTAGGTAACACAGATACGCCACAAACTGTAGTACCGGATTTCTATAAATCTGTTGTTTCATTAACTATCATTGACTTGTAATTGAAACGACAATTAAAAATTGGTGTCTTTTTTTTTTAAGTTATATTACGTTACAAAGCAATTTGTTCTTTCTTAGGAATGAAAACAGTATATCGCAAAATCTCTCTTGGCTGAACAAGTTAAATTTTATTAAGGCACGATGTAAAATATTGTGTTCATAATTTTTAACTTTAATTAATTAAAAAAAATTACTCATAAATGAATTCTAATGAGGGCGTTTTTAATCTGAATGCTGACATAGTCTTAAAGAAACAAGATTCCGAAATTATTTGCCTAAATATGTGCAAAAATAATTATAAAATTAAATAAAGTTATAAAAAAGTTTTAAAGTCTTTGTTTCTTTTCCTCGAAAATTCTCAAAAAAAATTTGCATATCAATATTCTTTTTCACGCCGATCTAGAAACCCGAAAATACAAATTTTATCGATTCTACGACTATCAATGTTACTTCAAATTCTGTCGTGAATTTATCTAGGTAGTTGCGATCATTTAATTAAAGGGCAAGAGAGCTATTCGTTTTGAAAACAATTTTGAATATTCCATCTCTTTTTAACCGTTCATGCATGTCGTAAGAGGCGACTAAAATGGGTACCCAGCGTCTGTGGGTATAGCCGGGCACCCTGCCCCTGGGGATTATATCAGGGGACCTCGGGGACTTGCCTGCTTCAGGTAAGTACGGGCATCATGACCCCGAGGCACCTTAGTGATCTTTTTCTTTCCCATGGGGTTTACTGTCTTTGGTAAACACGGGTGACGCACTCCCGGGATACCCTAACGATCCTTCTCTATTTTCGACCCTCCTTCTTGTCAATCAGTTTTATCTTTTTTTCAACTTCCCGTCTAGACCACAGTTTAATCTTATTTGGCGCAGCATAGCCATATCTGGCTCTTGCGCCAATAAACTTTACATTAACTCACTCTTTTTAACCGTTGCTTAATTTGATAAATTAAACTTGTTCGGTTTTAATTGAATATATTTCCTATTTGTGTAACAATTTTGAAAGAAACTTAATAGGTATTTGGATAAAAATAATTGTAGTTATTTACAATAAGAATTTCTGAAGAATATTCCTTTTATGAACGCTTTAATATAAGGAACTAAGAATAAGTAATAATGCTCGAGGTAACTCGTTTATTTTATTGAATTTTATATTATTAGTTAATGATTAAAATAATTTATGGATGAAGTACCTCTTATTTATAGTAAAAATCGAAGGATGGTGAAAAAAAAATTTGTATGGATTTCAGTTATTTAACAATATGTTTAAGTAAATACGAGTTCGATTTGTACTGAGATAATTCTCTTATTGTTTGTAAAGCTAATACATATATTTATTAACATTATAAAATATTCGCTATCCAAATGAAATGTAACTATTTAGTGTATTGTATTCTTAAAAGTGTTCGAATCATATTTTCAGTAGTGTTGTTCACATGTAAACAAATATTGACAATTGATCTGATGCGCAGAAGGAAATAAAGAATTTTAAATTTGCAGTTATTGATTTTGTGAAAAATAGATGATATGTGACACATAAATTTCGAAATATATTAAAATAACTAAGGAACAGTTTTTTTATACCTTATAAGTGTACAGATTATATTCGTAAAGAACTATAAAAAAAAAAACAATTTCTGTTTTTTGAAGAAAATTTTTCGGAATCGAACAGTTATCCGAATTCGAGCAATGTTTACATTTAAACAAGAATTTAATTGTGGCTGTAACCAACCACAATTGAATTCTAGTTCTCGCTCTCTACTCGTTATTTATGTCACCAATCAGGACACATTAGATTACTGCTTTGACTAAGATGATGATGACAATGAAGATGAATTGATTGAAAAACCATCAAGAAAACAAGTTATGGAAGCCTTTCAAACAAACCGACACAGCTAAGACTTATTCCTGAAGTTTCTAATGAAATTTTACATTTCTGAATAAAAGTGAACTTTATTTTCAAACGATTTCTGTAAAAGATTATGTTCAAAAAACATTAGGAATTACTTTGTCTGAAAATAAATAAACATTTCGTTTAGTTATTTTGCATGCAATCATTTTTTTAGTACACTGTTGGTAAATTTGTAAATTACACACATATTTGTGCATTTTTTTAAAATAAATTTCTTTGAAAATTTAATGTTTTAAGTCTTTATTATCCCTATTTCATAGGTTTTTAGTAAAACTATGAAAGTTTTCATTATATATTTCTGTATATCAAAATTTTTCATTGTGTATTTCTATATATCCAAGTTTTTCATTACTACTATTTTCATTGTGTGTGTATATATATAAATAGTAAATCAAGTAAAACTAAAAAAAGTAGTCTATGCATGAAGTAATTAAATGTAGTAAAAAAACACAAAATTAATTCAAAAATAGTAAATCATAATTAAAGTTACAAGAAAGGAACTTTGCTCAAAAAACAGGATTAAGAGGACAAAGCTAAAAGAAACATTAAAATTTTAATTTTTGTATGCCTGATTTCATATACACAAATGAATAACATAGCAAAGGTTTAGAAAATTATATACAAAATACAATAAATACCAAAAAGAATTAAATACCTATACGATGGTATAAAGAGTAAAATAAAAATAATCAAATAATATACTACAAAAATGGATTGAAAAAAAAAAGGCAACGAACAAATAAAAAGATAAAAACCAATAAGAAATGGACGCGATAACAAATTTAATACTGCGACTGGCTTGCGGCAATTTCATTTGAGTTAATCTTTTGATTTGCAGGCCTCAGTTTCCTCATACAATAATATGTTATATATATATAAATGGTTGTAGAACTGTAAATTTAAGAAGAAAAAAAATTAGTATACAAAAATCAGTAGTAAAAGAAATATTACAGAAAAATACCAATGAAAATCAAGAGAGATATACTAGATAAATCTTATTACCAAAGAATAAAAAGATTAAACCCAAAAACTTAAGGCTTCCATCTGCCGGCCATTTTGATTTTGTGTATGTAATGTTAATCCAATGAAGTTTCGATTACCGTTTTCAAATATTTACTATTTGAATGCAATTAAGTGTATCCAAAAGAGCAAAAAATAATGAAGGCTTCTTCGGAATTACTTTTTCCTCCGATTCAATATTTCCCCTTGTTTTAATGATTCGTGTGCGAGTTTTCCGGTCTTTGAAAAATATTTTTAAAAATCGGAGGGAAAAAGTAATTCCACAGAAGCCTTTTTTAATTTTTGCCCTTTATCTCAGGGACTTGCCTTCTTTAGGTAAGTACGGGCATCATGAACGCGGGGCACCCCAGTGATCTTTTTCTTTTCCGTGGGGTTACTTTAAAGGCAAACACGATTGACGCACTCCCGGGTTACCCTAGAGATCCTTCTCTACTTTCGATCCTCTTTCTAGTCAACCAATTTTTATCTTTTTTTCAATTTTTCTTACAAGTCTTAGACCACATTTATAAATGGCGCAGCATAGCCACACCTGGCTCTTGCGCCAATAACTTTCACTCACTGTTTTTTTTTTTTTTTTTTTTTTTTTTTTGCCCTTCCAGATGTACTTTATCTCATTCAAATAGTAAGGATTTGAGAACGTTTGTCGAAATTCCATAGGATTAATATTACGTCCACGAAATCAAAATGGCCAGTAGGCGGTAGTCTTAATACAAAAAAAACATGAGATCATACAAATTAGACGAAAATTGATAAGCGGAAATAATTAGTAATACCATTCATCAAAAATAGTGAAAATTATATGAATTTTTTTAACAAATCTTTTAAAATAAAAATAGAAAGATACAAAGATAGCTATAGAAAGATACAATAAAATTTTAAAAAAATGAGAACAAAAAAAATAAATAAATCGGGAAAAAGTCTACAAAATAAAAATAATTATTTTATCCTGTTTTATAATTATGTTTTAAATTAATATTAATAAAATTGAAAGGATAATCAGCCTGCTGACAAAATTTGTGAAAATTATCAAGTTTTTTTTTTTTTAAATATAAGATAAATTATTCACGGATATATTGTTGCTCGTGTGCTTAGAAAATTGAAGGTAAGCAAACTTATACATTATAAATAATAATATTCAATTAACAGCAACGTATTTTATTTAAAAATGCTAGCATCGTTTTAGAATAACAACATCTAAGTTATGTAGTACTTTTGCTGAAGATAACAATCAGTATTGCTAAACTGAATCAACAACTATCTACAAAATAACATTTAATAATTATTAAACTACTCGTGAGTTAATTTCATATGAAATATTTATAATTTATGTCGCAACAACATAAAGTATGTAGAGGAAATGTAACTCTACCTTTTTTTCTTGGCAACTGATTTAAAAATATGATTAAAATGAACATAAGTATTAGTTATTATTCATTTGTAATTATTTTGTGTTAATTAATAGTTTAATAATAATATAATTCTTATAGACCTTATAAGCCAATTATAAATAAATAAAATGTTGGTTTGGAAGATATTTTGAAGTAATATTTGACTCATTTTTACAACCATTCCTATTGAACTGACTCACATTCACCAAAAATAAACCTAAAAGTATATTATAAGTAATGTTCATGAAAATACTAAGACTGAAGGACTGATTTAAAACAGTATCTTATTAATCGTAAAGCTAGAGGTTATATATATCCCTCTTTTCATAAATATTACTATACATTTTATTATCTTCTATTTTAAATAAATATCTAAATACTCAGATTCAGTGATATTATCATTTCTTTGCAATAATTTTAAATAAACTGGATAAAAAGATAAATATGGTTGAACTTTTTTAATGTTATATTTTGAAAGATTAAATCGCCAATACACTTAAAAATATATTAAAATGTAATCAATACTAGTATAATTATGTTCATAATAATGCAAATAAATATTAATCAAACATTTATTTGCCAGCCCACCTTGTAATATACATTTAATTTGTTCATACATTTTCTTGTTAGAAATTGTATAATTTTCTTTTGAAACTCATTTAACTAAGTGATTAAATTTTTCGTATGAAATAACTTTATTAATATTAAAAATTTATTATAAATATCTTTTAAAACATTAATAAGATCAGTGTCAAATAAGATAAAAGATCTTCAAAATCATAACTATGCATAAGTCGAATGATTAACATACTTAACTGTATCAACGTGATTTTCAATAGCAGTTTTATTCAAATTATCTATAATATATTGCAGAATTTTTCGTAATGTCTTACCAATTAAAGTTATACTTGTATAAGCATTCAATCCAATAGTAACAGCTCTAAAACATATATACGAGTAGCGCGTATATGGTTGCGCTATTCGGAGCTTAGCGACCATATTTGGTGCCAAATAACTTGTTGGGGAATCTCGAAGTTCCTAGACTCGGCGAGCCTTGGTTCCCGAGATACAGCGAAACTTCTAGAAAATTCGATACCTCATTTCGCCAGACTATAAAAGACAGGTAACTACTCTGAAGTATGTCTCCTTCTGTGCACCTCCATTTTACATCCAATTTTAACTTATGTAAGCCCGGTGTGGACCTATGGGTCAAAATCCAATATTAAACTATTTGAAATTGCAGAAACCTCCACTCTAAAAATGATAACAAAAGCAAGATGGTTGGTTGAAAACTCAGAAATAAAAAAGGCACCCAAAATTACACCCTTTAAAATATATATACAATGGTTCTCCATGAATTTTTTCTTCTCTATCACGACACACCAAGAAGGAATTGTCCGATGGAGAAAAAAAATTGGCGGATAGGAAAATTATGTACAGAATAGAAAATGATTAAAATTTCTGAAAAAGTGAATGATTTATTTCAGAGTTACATAGTACAAAATAACGAGCTCAATAAGGTGTTGACCCACCTCTAGCCTGGATGAAAGTTGCCTCATGACGTGGCATAGATTCATAAAGTTCCCTGATGGTATCCTACGGTATTTCTTGCCAAATTTGCTCCAATTGTCGAGATAGGTCATCAACATTCCCTGGTAGATTCAGTCGTCTTCCCAGGCATGCTCGATTGAAGAGAGATCTGGCTGGCCAAGGAAGTGTTTGACAAGTTGTAAGACAGTTCATAGCAACACGTGCCGTATGTGATCTGGCATTATCTTGCTGAAAAATAAGGCCAGGGTACTGCAAAAGTAACGGTAGCAAAGCAGGTCTCAGAATGACTTCGACGTACCGCTGTGCTGTAAGTTTGCTTCTAATGACGACCAAAGGGATCAAGGGAAATGCCACCCCAGACCATAACTCCTGGATGAAGGCCTGTGTGGCGTGCAATAGTGAAAGCAGGATCAGCACGCTGCCCTGAGCGTTTCCAGACACGTCTTCGATAATTGTCGGGACACAGTTGAATGCGGGATTCGTCACTAAACACTATACGTCCCCAGTCAGCATCATTCAAACCTGATCGAGCCAAGAACCACTGTAATCTGGTTCGACAGTGTGCAAGCGTGAGTGGCAAGTGGTGTAGCGGTCGGTAAGAGCGTAGATTTCGCTCTATCAGCCGTCTGTGAATGGTCATGGTGGACATTTGTGTGAGGGTCACACATCTGATGGTTGATAACGATAAAAATCAGGCGCTGTGACAGCTGATCTGACAATCAGTCTGTCCTCCCGATCTGCTGTGGCCCTAGGTCGACCACTATCATCGTGACGCTGAAATCTGCCATTGTCCACCCATTCTTGCCAGCATCTTCTAATCGCCGCATTGCTTCGACCCATATGACGAGGGATCCTCCGATTTTCCCAACCTGCTTCTTTCATTCTAATGATACGACTTCTTTCAATCTCTGACAGTTGCTCGTAATGAGCTTGAATCCAGATGCGAGGCATTCCTTCGGTCGTTTAAAGGTATCCTAAATCGCAATGCAACAGAAAATTTGACCATCCGATTGAGAATCACTTCTTATTTACACCTGCTGAGTGAGTAGTTCTGATGCGCTGTAGCTCCCGCTATTCATTCATTGGACACAAAAATTTAATCATTTGCCTGTTCGGTCTAAATGTTTTCGCATACGAAATCTCATTACAATTGGGCAACTCGTTCTTAGTGCGTCATTTTTTTTTTTTTTTTGTTTGTTTGTTATAGAGTGTATTTGACCATTAACTCTCGCACATATTATTGAAGTTAATCCAATGACGGTTACAAGAATAATTAATAGCTAACAATTAGTTTTCAATATACCACTTAAAATGACTTGACGAAAAATTGGGGGTGAAGACATTATAGTTGAAATGGACGAGACAAAATATGAGCTTAGAAAATATGATTTAGTTTTCTAGTCAGAGCCAAAAATAATTTTTTCATTTTTGATCTTGTAGAGAGAGAGAGTTTCGTCAAAGAAAGGATTTGCTTGGTTCTAGTTGACCGAAGAAATAAGGAGACATTAGAACAGTTGTTAAGGAAATGCGTTCATACAGAATTATCCATTAGTTCCGATTGCTACTGAGCCTGTAATAAGCTAAACGAATATTTTTACAATCATTATAATGTTAAAACCATTTTAAAAACTTTATAAATCCTATTGATGGAACTCATACTAACACCATTGAAAGAAATTGTAGAAGCATATAGAATTCAGTTTATTATCTCTCTTTTCCCCCCTTATTTGCTTGGTTTGTCTTTTGGGGTGATGGAGACGGGAGGGATTTGGGGGAAATTTTTCAACAATCCATTTTAATTCGAAACAGCTAATAGTTCGCTAATTACTTCTATAAAAAAATTTTATATATTCCACGAAATAAAATATTAAATAAAAATGTCACTTTTCTTGCTTTCTTACTTGCAAGTTGGTCAATAATGCCATCTAAATTAATTTCTTCAGACAAACATTTCTCTTTTGTAATTAAATCAAAATCAATTTCTTCTAACAAATATTTCTCTTTTGTAATGAAATCTAAATTATTCAATCTTTCTTTGCACATAAATGATTTTAAGTAAGATTTATTAATTTTTAGCGCGGATTAACTTTTTTACCTTTTGCTACTGTGACTGGTAGGGTTAAAAAATATTCTTAAGCTAGTTACATAAAAGTTTTGAAAAGTTTAAATTAAATAATTTTCTTTAATAAACTACAAATTTTTTTAAGGATCGTTAATATATATATATCATTATCATTAAAGATTTTGCACATCTTTAACTGATTGTATAAGTCATCACTATCAACATCTCTAGGTATTGAATTGATATTAAGAATTTCTTAGGAAGTATTAAAATCTGCACAAGATTTTTTGAAGTCCTCTTCTGACATATTCCTCAATTTAATTAGAAATTTAAGCAACATATTACATTCTTTTAATGAGATAAATCTTTCTTGAATAGAATTCGATACAGTATCCACTGTTGTTTAGTCAAATTTAAGCAATAATTTTGAATCTTCGGCCTGTGTGGCGTATCCATGCATGCATAATCGAAAAGATGTACTTTCTTTAACACATTGACTGCTAGTCACTAGAGATTGGATTGATAGTTAATGCAATGACATGGAAGTAGATTGTACCCAGATGCCAACATACTTATTACAGGAAATATGATTTTAAAATGGTAATAAAAGATAATTATGAGTTACCCAAGTATTATTTAAGCCTTTCATTAAAGAATTTCTTAACTATGCGTGGGATCGGCATTACATGTCAAATTTTTTCCCAAATATCACATTACGCGATGGCACGTGACATGCAAAAAATGAACCAAAGTAAATAAAAAAAAAAAAGTCAGTGACAGTACGCATTATTTTTAAATAAATCTGTATTATGAACACATATACATTTTGCTATGGCAGTGTCTTTCCAAGCTATCATTGGTATAACTCATATCTCAAGATTACGTTTTAATAAAAAATTAAATATTAATTTTGAAACCAAGATTATTTATAACCAGTTTCTAATCATCACTCCATGCTGATAATAACAGATGTATTCTACATGTGATAATTTGGAGAATGATCAATCAGAAGAAAATTTTCCCACGCCAGCCCGTGACTGGCTACTGAAACATCACCCCACATCCTGTGCCAGCCCGTAATTGGCACATTGGTGACGGAACCACAACACACGCTGGCACGTAATCAGCAGTCAATGTGTTAAGCGTCGTTTAATGAGAAACTCTATGTTAATATAAGGTGACCAGATGTCCTGATTCTTAACAATTTACCCCGCATCCCGCGGGGTTTTAAGAAAGTCCCGATTTTTAGAAAGAATGCACGACAACAGAGAGAACAAGAGTTAAACAAGGGAAACGGCTTGAGAACGGGAAGAGAATTGGTAGGGAAGGGAGGGTTTTGCTTCCATGTAGCTATTTCACCAAAATATGAGCTTTGTATTATTTTTGTAAATTTTATAATGTTAAACTTCAATAATAAAAATGATTGTTGGGAACTGATTACCAGGAATTGCTTATCAAAGTTCGCCTTGATCAGTCGCTAGAATTCGACCACCATTGTTTGGACTTAATGAACAGTGGCATTTTTTGGATTGGCAGCGACGAAAACATTTTGTAGCTGTAAAATGAAGAGAGAATGTGCCGCTTTGTACACTTCCACAGATTTTATTCTTATGGCGACGTGTTTCGCTAGCGATCTAGCATCATTTGGAACATTGTTGCAAAAGGATTACATCTTATACAAAAGTTAGAAATGGAAGGGAATTTCAGAGAGAAGAAGGGTCTGGGTATAAGGAGTTTGTTGATAGTCCACGAAGTAACGCCTTCGCATATTGAGTTTTGTAACTGTCTCTCATACGATGCACATCGCACTTCGTGCTAGTGTTAGTTTCACAAGTGATGTCAACAAATAAGCTATTCAGACGATTTATGTTTGTAATTAATTTAAGTACCAAAGGTAGGTATTTTTTAGGTACCAAATTTTTAATCAAGACCCTCCTCCCCCGTCAATGGTGTCCCACTTTTCGAATATTAAAATCTGGTCACCTTATGTTAATATCAAGATTAGTCTATTACTACGGCGTCATTATTATATTCCTTAAAGGCTTCATCACATCTTGTTGATAGAGGATTGTAGCAGTTTACTTATGAATTAACATTTGTAAGAATATCATTCCATATCAAAACTGAACTAATAAACTTTAAAGTTGACACGCTGCCTAGTAAAGAATTTTCTGTAACTTTAGCTTTTATATCTCTGGAATCATCTTCTATAAGCATATTTAAACTTTTTATTACCCCTTTTAATTTCAATTTTAAAGGTCTGATTGCTTTCATTCTACTTCCACACCAAGTCTCGCTAATATCGGTAAAGTTAGTTTACTTACATTAGTTTTTAAAATATTCTATCTGTAAAAAGATGTAGAAAAAAAAAATGAATGCAATTCTTGGACAATATCGAAGAAGTCAACAATCTTAAATGTTGTTTTAGATGTATCATTCATCGACAAATTTAATGAATGAGATAACATGGTATGTACATAGCTCTTGGATTAATTTTTTTTTTTTTTTTTTTTTTTTTTTTTGTAGATCGGTCACTTTTCTTTCCCTTAATATTGGAACTATTACCATATACATGACCCCATAATTTTTGATTATCTAAATCATAGCTAATAATTCGCTGGTAAAATAGCTTATACAATTCATCCTCAATTGCATCCAAAACAAGATAAAACCCTAGGGTTTAATTTCAATAGAAAATGTAATCATATCAACAATTATGACTGTAAATGCAATTTGTTCTACTTTGACTCTAATCTGGTGTACGGTCTAAAATAAGTGAAAAGTATTGAGTTAGCCAGTAGAGTAATAATTTCGTTTTGGTAAAAAAAATATCCAACGTAATATGGCAAGTGACTATTTGCTTTTTACTTTTTCCGTACATTATAAATATGATTTGAAATAATTGGGTCAATTTCACCAACATTTCTATGGCTTTTAGAAAACTCCTATTAGTATTTTCAAATAATATATCAGATTTGTTTCTTATAGCTAAAAATTGTCCTGCTAAATACTGAACAATCGTAATAATTCTGATATTTATATCTCGACATCGTTTTTTCTCCGATTCTAAATATCGTCACTGGTCTCAGTCCATGGTAAAAAAATTTATTAATTACTCTGCTCAATTAATTCCATTTCTTACAACTTAGCTCATGTTCAATCCTTGATTCATGTCGGGATAAATGAGTAGCTGAGTGCCGCCAATAGGAGCAATCATCTCTTCTTGTTAATTTCTTAATTTTCGTACCAAATTATTTGCAACAATAATAAAATGCACTGTTTGCCTTTGGGTGGATGTACTGACTATTTTTTTCAACTAATTTACCGTTTGGCAAAATTCTAAAATATTAAGAAACTGAAAATGATCTTCCATTGCCATCTATACCAAATTTGATGCTATCTTGAGTTGATGCAGGCACCTTTTCAACAAAAATTACCACCAAGTTATTGTTAATTTTCTCTGGTCATTTAAAAGGGTCGTCTAAGTCTTCTCGATACGGCCGAAAATGAGTCTTTAATTCCTATTCCTGCGTTTTCTACAGATTCATAGGGGCTGTCCGTTTTGGCATGTACAGTTGGAGAATTTTTAGAAGGAGCAGTTATAATTGTTTGGGCTTCATATGAAGTTGCAGCAGTCATTAAATAAGAATCGGAACTTTGAAGACCCAGTGTAATAAATTTCGATAAGGAATCATACATTTTTCCTTCTCGTTATTTTTTTCCGCTTTGCATTTCTTATATAAAGCACCAGATACAAGTTTGTTTTCCTTTCCATATTAAATACCCGTATTTTTAAATGTCTTATTATTGATCAGAAAAATAAAATTTTTACTTCGTGCTTTTTAAGCCGTTTTAATGAATTTTTTCCCTTCATAATTTAGAAATTTGTATTGCTGCTTTTTGAAAATATTACATTGTGATTGATAGGAACCATAGACATAGTTACTGTTTTCAGAGCCCGAAGACACAACTATTAGTATAGTTGCCCGCACCCCCTCCTATTTGCGAAGCTACACTGGAGAAGAGAAAGAAATTTTAAAAAATGTTTTGAAAGCAATATTATTTAAAGAAAAAAATCATATTTTTATTTTAAATGGTTTTAAATATTTTAATGTTTAAAGCACTTTTATGCGTATGTTTTCGGATTTTACTAATTTTGTAAAGAGATAAAGCGAAATAAAATAGTTCAGACAACCAATGATAGTTCGAAAATCTGATAATCCTAAATAACATTGAAAAAACTTAAAACACATTCATTGGATATAATATAATAATAATCCGAAAAAGAAGTTAGTGTAAAGTAAAAAAAAAAAAAAGCTGGCTATACACAACACCTTAAATTTAATTATTAACTCCAAAGAGAAATTTTCCTAGTCTGTGCTATTCTAAATTTGTCGATTAGTTCATTAAACTGTATGCTGAAGGTAACTTCCTACTTCATACTCAGCAAAGCCAAGACAAAATCTTTCTTTCGCTGTGGCTAATCTCAGATAGGACAAGATACGTACTTTGAAATCAAGAAAGAAACAAAAATCGTTGGAAAAAGTTATCCTCATATTGATGGAATGTTTTTTTGTTTACTTTTAGTGCATTTAAGAGTAGAAAATATTTTGATCTAAGGGTTTGTAACATCAATTCGGCGCCTCTAGATCCTGTACCCGTAGACAGATCTCTCCCCTTGTCTCTCCCTATCCACGCCTCTGATAGGATCCTGCTGTTGCGCATTTAGCATGTCTATGTCAATTGCTCTCAGCCATTTCATTAACACGAATGACTTGAAATTCTACAAAATCGCAATAATCATAAAACAAAACAGTATATATGAGTATATTTAATACAAACTAAAAACAATAATTTGCTTTTTAATTTTCAAATATTAAAGGAATATTATTATTTCTCTTAAGTTCACGCAGTAGCAGAGCTCCACTAATTATCGGTAACGAACCACTTGATCTACATTTTTCAAAAAAAATTTAAAAAATATTTCACTGTCTTTAAAAAAGTTTTTGGTGAGCAGAATTTTTATATTCATAAAAATATTTCGCGATATTCTATGTTTGTATCGATTTCAATTGAATAAAAAAAATTAAATTTATAATGCATTAACAGATGAAAGATTTTATACAGATTGAAAACTAATGCTAAGCATGCTTTGTAAATTATATAGATTTAAATTCTTAGAAGTTTGCTTGATAATGTTGTTAATTTTTCTTTAGTATATGACATCACTCAAATTAAAATAATTATTATATGCTTAATAATCATCCTTCGAAAATTTGCATTGATATAAAAAAAACGCTTGCAATTAAATTTATTAACTCTAATGTATAAATTTTTTCCATTGGCATTACTATGAATTGTATTAGTATTTTACAGAATATTATAATGTATTCAAAAATTATATATATATATATATATATATATATATATATATATATATATATATATATATATATATATATATATATATATATATAATTTTTAGATATCTTAATGGTAATGTCGCACAACAAAAATAATTTGTGCAACAAGTTTATCAAGTTTAGAGCCTTTTCTATTTACTTCTTGAAAATTCTTTAAGAATGTGAAGCAATATTAACTAAGCATTTGACAATTACAGAATTTTAATTTACAACTGCAATGAACAATTATCATAGTAAAAATAACTATGTATTATTTTAATTTAGAACCTAGCTTCTGTTATTAAAATAATATTTTTTATTTTATTTTATTAAGTATTTGGTAAAGGTACGCACTACACTATAAAGCTGAATTATAATCTATATGTATATGTAGCAAGCAAATATCTCTGAAGCCGTGTTAACATTCCTCTTTTTTTGTTATGAATTACTCTTTGCAGTTGTGAAGTCAAACAATAACCATCTGCACTAATTGTTGTCCCTAGTTCCGTAAACTCAACTAGCAAGCCTCCATTTATGCTCCAAAAGCACGTAACCATAACTGTCTTATAGTTGAGAATTTGTTTGAATAGAATTGAATCCTTAATCCCTTTCATCGTGAGCGTTGGATCCCCGTCGGATACTACACCATTCAATCACATCACCAATACTCATAAAGTTTTCACCGTATACTCATCTCATTTGTGGTGAATTTCTGCTGCATTATTCCCTTCTTCTTGAAGAAAGCGAATAACACTACGTAACTCGCACTTGGCACGAACATCAGTTGTACCATCTATGTTTACGTGCCTACATCTCAGCTTAAAATAGCAAGATGGCCTCGGTAATATCAGAAATAATAGTTAGAGATGTGCAGTAACCTATTGCGCATCCACACATAATACCAATTGTTTGGTTGTTTAGCAGCTCGATCGGAAGTTGGGAGAAAAAAAGAAGCGACTTAAATAGTTTTTTCCAATATGAGAGGCAAATAAAAAAAAATTTCTTTAAATCACAATACAAATCATTTTCGGAAGATTATAGTGTATTTAAACTAAGAAAACTCAAACTTATGTATGTTAATAAGCATAAAAATATTTTAAGAATTTGATGAAATATGTATACATATATATAACGGAAAAGTAAAAATTAGTACACTGTTCAAAAAAAATTATATAAGATTGCATTAAATTGATAGTATGTTATTTCTATAGACCGCCTTATAATAAAAGCAAATACAGTAAAATATTTTTTCACTTTATCTTATATATGATCAAATATTTGTGCACTAAATCTTAAGGAAATATAAAATAATTTGAAAAAGAAGATATAATTACCCTTCGCTGTTTAAAAGGAATGAAGATCTGAAGCTCGGTTTTCCGCAAATGTTCTGTTTTCTTCAGATACAGGAAGCTAAATAAATTGCATGGATGTAAAATTTCAACATTTCCTTCCCTCTTGCTGCGAAAAAGGATAATTTTTTTCAGGGTCATTATACCCCTCCTTCTCATTCGATCTTAAGCATGTCATGAAATACGAATGTATTTCTGAACACTTTTGTTGATTTTCAAACTTTGGTTAAGTGTATACCTCATAAAGGCTTAACGGAGGAGCTGTTCGGTGCCCCATTTATACATACAAATACAGTTTTTGAAATATTAAACTATTCGGCAACATTTCCCTTTCTTTTGATCTCTACGAACGTACTTATGTTGCTTAAGGTATCCGCCTACCTTTAAAATGCGATTTTCGCTCAAAAAGTCGATTTTTTTTATTTACTGACTATTATTAAAGTCGGATTTCTTAGCTTTCTAGATCAGTTTCAATATCGTTTCTATCTTACATAGAACTTGAGTTATAAGCATTTTAATAATATTCTGTGTCAAATTTTAGAACTGGAAGTAGCTATCTGCTACCGGATATGGAACTTTAATGTTTGTTTTTCATTTATATTTTACGTAATATAGCCATCAAAATATCTTCCAAAATGCAAGATGAATTTCTTAAGACCCAAATTGCAAATTAATATTTTAATGGTGTAATATGACAAAGAGTACTAAAGGAAGTTTTTGTTTGTTTGAAAACTGTGAAATTGGGTGCATATGATGCAATTATACAGTTTAACGAAGGACATCGAGGCTGCTTCAAAGTCTTAAATAAGCTGAACATTGAAAACCGGGCTACTTCACTGTAAAGGGATACAAAAAGTAGGATTACAATCGATTCAAAGAATTGATGCTTTATAAAACACCTGTTAAATGTAAGCGCAGAAAAGTTTTAAAGACCATCAGCAAGAAAAAGATAACTTATTTAAGTAATGCAGATAGTGAATTTTACATATCAGGGGTCTTTATTTATTTAATTAGGTAAGTTTCTGGGTTGAAATTTATTTTCAGCTTTTTCTCAAAATCAAGATTTTCATAATTTGCTTCAGTGCAAAACATCGTGTTGAAAAAAAAGTTATGTATATAATGTTATGAAACTTTCATGGAATACTCTATGAAAGTGAATTCAGAACTTGAACCTCTCCTATTGTTATAATGCAATTACTTTGCATTTTATTGATGATAAAAGTCATAACTTATCACAAATTTGTACGGTTTTTCTGTATGTTAAAGTACGACTTCCTATAAATATTTAATTTTCAGGGTTATAATTGAGAAAGAGGCACAAATCCTAAATTAGATTCAGTTCATCATAATAAAATTTACAGAATTGAAATATCTCTATTTAAATTTCAGTTTTGGTGTTTTGCACAAGTGCCATTTTACTTCTATTTTTATGTATTTTTTGAGCTGAAATATTAAAACAATTATTAATCTATGCAAATTTTACATTGTATTTTAAGTTTTTAGCCATATCTTATATTATAATGCATATAAAAAGTTATCTTTTCAATTATTTTAAAAAAAACTCTTCGAAGGTAGGCGGATTCCTTAATGGTTAAGTCTCCTCTGCTTTTAACTATAACAAAGATTGTACAAATAAACACCGAACACTACATATTTTTTTAGATCGATATACAGCCTATTTTAGCTGTCACAATTCATCTGTTGTGATTTGGCCTTTTCCCTCCAAAACAATTTGCCAGAAAAAGGTAGGGCCACCCCTAGTTAGAATCTTCTTATCTTTAGTTGGTATAATTTTTATACTTACTTGCCCCATTTAGTTAATAAATCTTATTTATGCTCTTATCCAGTGTGCCATTTTTCTATGCATTCTTTCATATAATTTAATTGTACACATGTGGGGGGAAAACTCAATGCTTTACATTTGTATATGTCTTTATAATTATGTATACAAGGGGAGTTTCTTAAATATATATAAATACATTTTTGTTCTTCATTGTATCCTGTCATTTTTAATTACGACTGATTTGTTTTGCTCGTTAATAACTTATTTCAGTACCTTTTCCATCAAGTTTGTGAATGCTGATCAAAGATATATGTTGTAGACTTTTTAATGCACTAAGAAAGATTTTTTAAAAACAAAATAATTACTTCAGAGCTCTTGGATTGGTATTGATGTATGAAATATGTTCCTTTTGATAAATTTGAAAATTTTATAGTTTGTTGAACCTTTTATGTAATGAATCTGTGTTCATGATTTTTTATGAATCCCAATGCCCTTTTGTGTTTATTCCTTTAATGATATTAGCTTTGTATACTGCTGTTTGTAGAAAATGCAACACCATGAAAGAATCATCAGATTCAAATGAAATTTAATGCAGAAACGACTTGTACTGATACAAATAAATGATGAAATTTTCAAAACAAAAGAAACAAATTAAGCGTCCGAAATCAGTATTTGGTGCAGCCACCATGCGCTGCAATAAGTGCTGCTATACGACGTGGCATGGAGTCAAACAGATGTTGAATATCTGCTTGAGGAAGAGAATTCCATATCGCTTGTATGCGCAACCAAAGTTCGTCTTTGGAAACTGCAGGACGCGGATCACGAGCGAGACGCCGACCAACCATATCCCACACGTGCTCAATAGGCGACATATCCGGTGAATAAGCAGGCCAAGGAAGAAGTTGCATGCGTTGTGCTGAACAGAAGTCTCGAACAGTCCGCGCAACATGTGGGCGTGCATTATCCTGCTGAAAGATAGCTCCAGGGATGCCTTGAAGGAAAGGAACGACTTCGGGCTGTAGCACTTCACGGACGTACCTGTTGCTATTGAGATTACCCTCAATTCGTATCAAATTGGATCGTCCATGATACGAAATCGCACCCCAGACCATAACTCCGGGTGTTCGACCACTATGTCGTTCAATAATACACTCAGGAAGGCAGCGTTGACCGGCATAACGTCTAACACGAACACGGCCATCATGGGTCCACAAATTGAAGCGTGATTCATCTGAAAAGACAACTTGGTGCCAATCAGCTCGCCTGTCTCTGTGCTCAAGAGCCCACTGCCGACGCAGCCGTCGATGATTCGCCGTGAGGGGAATCCTGTATAAAGGCACCCTTGCACGCAATCCACGGCGCAGCAGACGACGACGAATTGACGAAGCCGACAATTGTACACCTGTAGCAGTAGACCAACGTGCTGCCAGCTGCCTGGAGGAAGCTGTGCGATCATTCACCGCCATGCGGAGCAGGTGTCGATCATCGCGCTCTGACGTCACCTTCTGTCGTCCAGTGCCTGTTTTTCGAGTTGTTCGGTGCTCGTCGGTCCACTGCTTCCAAACTCGCATCACTGTGGAACTGTTCCGCTGCATACGAGCTGCTATTGCGCGATAGGAAAATCCTCCTTCTCGAAGGCCGATTATCCTCCCTCGTTCAAACTCCGTAAGTTGCTTGAATTTCTTATTCTTCCGTCGTGGAGGCATACTCAGGTCTCACTAAACGTTTGCCACTAACAAATAAACATAGACTTTTTTCAACGTCCCGCTACAGCACTTTATTTATACGCTTTCAGCATCAATTCAGAGGGCGCTGCGCGCGCCGCGCACGCGCGATGGCTCTGAAACTTTATTAATTTGCATAATATCCTATAATTGACATTTGCTGCGAATTTCATTTGATTCTGATGATTCCTTCATGGTGTTGCATTTTCTACAAACAGCAGTTTATATGTTCTTTTATTTCAATTTTCTACAGAAAACTTATACAATGTATAGTGTTTGTTTGTATACTTTCAAAAATGTTATACTTGCCAATTATTATTCCTAGCATTCTTTGCGTTAGTCTTTGCAAATGTTTGCCATTTTTAATTTCTTTTTAGTTTAGATTAGTTTAATTAGGAAAGTATAAGCTTGTTTAATAACACATCGATCAATAACTCCCGAGACTAACCCAGAGATGGCGCTCGTAGTAAACCAGTAACCAGGTCTTTCTAGAGTACTAACCTTTGCTTGAAACGTGTCAAAATTTTAAGTCGGTCGGACCAGGAAAAAGGTTTTTTGAAGTGAAGTGAAAAAGGTTTTTTCCAAGTGGGTGCCGCGATTGCTTTCGATGGAACAAAAACAGCAACGAGTCGATGATTCAGAAAGCTGTTTATCGCTATTTACTCGCAACAAAAAAGATTTCTTGCGAAAAAAAAAATTTTTTTTTGGAGGGAAAAAAAAAAAAGATTTGGAAAAGCGTTGGAACGATTGTATCACCCTAAAAGGTAATTAACAAAAGGGGTTATGTTGATGAATAAAAAAACATTTTGCAAAAAAAATGTTGTTTTCAATTTTAGACTCGGGAGTTATTGATCGATGTGTTATATATTAGTTTATAATTAATTTCCTCTGTTTGTAGTATTTGATTTAAACTTAGGTTAGGCAATCCTTTCTCATTTTATTTTTATGGTCTTGTGAATATTGTTTATTAATATCCAGAACACAAAATCTAAAAGAAATTATAAGAAAATTCTTGCTGGCCTAGTAAAGATTATTACTCTTTGTTTTTCCTGCAAAAGATTTTTGATTAGTTTAGTTAAATTATATTGTTATTTATATGTTCCATCTGTTATAAAAGTTTGTTTCGACAAAATTTTAAAAATGTTTTATATATGTAACATAATACTATTATTATTAATTTACTTCTATACTCATTGTTTTGACTTCCTACATAATGTAACCTCATAAAAGGCATTTTTATATGCGCCAAATGCTACCTCTTGTAGCTTATTTATTACATCTTAATGAATTTTGAGTGGTTCTTGGGAGGCCGTTTTACTTGCTCCAAACGCCTAACGGATGATCTTGGTTTTCAGGGGCAAGTCTATCTTGAGAAGACTAACCTATACATCCTTCATGGCGAAAGAAGTCACATAAACAAAGGTGAGAGGACTGATCTATACATCCTTCTTGACGAAAGAAGTCACATGAACAAAGGTGGCAGCACTCATTTCCTCTCTGCCCCTTAGTTTCACGGTTGGTTCTACCTGTCGTGGAGAGCATGCATGCACGAAAGTTACTGAACACATAGAGGACGGTAACAGCCTTTATATTCGCGGCTAATCTTTTTCCGGTGAATGCAGGCAACTTGCTTCAAATAAAAACGGACTAATCACATCACGTACATTGTAAAACATAGAGTGAAATACTCCAAATGATCGCATTTATCAATATAAATGTGACGCCAAAAAAAAAAACTTTTTTTATGTCATTTCCACCGTACAGGAATTCATGAATATCCTCATGTTGCCATGATATTGAAATTTGAAGAGTGGGATGCCAACTCAGGGGATTTTCCTTGTTCCTTGACTGAAGTACAAAATTACGAGTTCCGTCGCCAATAACCCCATGTTGTTTCTTAGTGCGACGTTATTAAGCAATCAAGCAAGTAGTGAACTTTCATGAGAGAGGCACTTAAGCAAGGAATTTATCCTCAACAATTGACAAGAAGAACATTCGTGTTTTATGGTATATTTAAGGAGGGCGATGAAAAGAAAAGGGTAGAATGCCCTGAAGAAATTATCCTTTTTGAAGAAAGTGGGAGGATAACTTATTGGTCTTTACTTTTTGTCACATATTTCATTGGATTCTTAATACATTGCTATGCTAATTAACAAGCATAGCAGCGGTTCTACTCATCGTGCAGAGCGTGCATGCAGGAAGGCGGCCACGGCTACATTCATCGAAACACAGATTGTCTCGGGGCTCGTTTTTTATTGGTAAACTGTTTCAAAGAACAAAGAGAAAATATTAACACAAGAATTGGGGCAGTTCAAGTAGGCATCATATCAATGCAAAATTTGAGTAGCATTGTCTATTTCTACAGTCTTTGTTATTGTTAGAAGCGGCAATGCTTAAACGTTAAGGAAGATAAACACACATATCTTGAGAAAGGGTTCACCACAAAAACTCTGCAGATATTCGGATTCACCATGATCCATAAAGTACAATACTTCAATGGGTCGTATTTATTGATATAAAAGTGCAACGGACAGCCATCAGAGATACACTTAAGTAATGATTCAAGTAAAGTTCCAGCAAAAGAGACAAGAGATACATTCGTGTTTTTTGGCCTGCTTAAGGGCGGATGAGAAGCAGGGGGTAGAATAATTTTGAAGAAAATAACTTTCTTTTTTGAAGAAAGAGGATCTTCCTATTTTATATTGGTACTCATAGGTAGATACTAGGGTTTGGTATGGGAGTACGTTCATTCGCCTGTTATAATTTCACTCTCTGACAAAATAACATATCTGAACAGGAAATCCCTACAAAATTGTCCAACTAAATTTAAAAATATTCATTCTGTTATTTTATTTCAAAGTTGCTTGTAGTGTCTAAACGCACGACTGAGATACCTATAGAACTATAAGTTTTAAGTTTTCAATTTGAATATGATTGGTGAGTTAATATTTAGTTTATTTTTAGATTAAGGACTTAAGTAAGCATGAATTATAAATGAAATAAGCAAACACATTTAAGTCTTATGAACTTTTTAAAGAAAAGATAGTTGATTCCGTTGGCACGGATATTATTTTCAGCGTAATAGTTGATAATATTCCTATTCGTGTAGAGCACCATACCTTCGTGCCTGAGCCTGAAAATTTTATAGAATGTGTGGCTTCAACTAGTCCAATTTTTAATTGTCATAAGTTTTACTGATCGTAAATATATTAAGGATATCTGTTTGTAGGTCGACAAAACGAATGTAAAATACAATGAAAAAAATATGTATTATATGATTTATAGTTACCAAATGAAAATTACAAATTTCATGTGTTGAGCAAAAAAAGAAAATCCTTTTTTAAAATTACGTTGAATTAAAAAACTTCCATGATTGTCCTACAATCATAAATTTGGTTGGGGTTTATCTGGACCGTGTGTGTTGTTTAAAGTGACTGACTGAGGAAAAATTGTGGTAAAGTAGAAAACTTAATAGCTACGGGTGTCTCAGCTCCAGGATTACAATCTTCTAGAAAGGGTAGGTTACCCCAAGAGGAGCCGGAATCGCGTAACAATGTTGCGTCGGAAATGACATGTGCATGTGGTAGCGTACGCAGAAACACAAGACAGGAAAGAACACCATATAAATGAATATGCTGTTTGTTATTCAATAAGCATCAACAAAAGCAACATAGTCAACTAAATATTTAAGTGGAATAATTACACTAGACAACAAAACTTTTTTTTCTGGCACAAGGATTATTTTGGTTGTTTTTTTACTAAATCGACTATGATAAATACGGAAATGTCCATTCAAAATGCATAAAACCTACCGATCTTTTGTGAAAATGGCCAATCATAAATCAGCAGAATCAGCTTTTTTCCGAAAAAGAGGCATTCAAAGACTGAAATGAAATATGTTTTCATGTGAAATTTTGTCATTAAATGCGGTGAGATTTAAACAAAATTCAAAACTGTATTACAACATGTAATGACATTGAACAAGTATTATCTGTATTTCAGATTTCATTACATCAAAAAGTATTATCTATATTTCAGATTTCATTACATCAAAAAGTATTATCTATATTTCAGATTTCATTACATCAAAAAGTATTTATTTATAAATAATTTACAGTCACGCACTTTTAGAATTTGGGTAAGTTGTGTATTAAAGTTGAAAATACTAATAAAACTATTTTATCTGCGATTAATAAACGCTGAATAATGAATGTTAGAAAATATTTCTACATTCAGCACATTTACTTTTTCCTCTAATACGGTATTTCAAGCTGTCTTAGGAAAAACCAACAAAAATAACCAATCATATTGGGTTCCCGTTTCTCAAGATATTTCTGTTCCATTACTTGGTGAAATCTTTCTCCTTGTTTTCTAGAGGAAACTACTCCTAGATTTTCTAGGGAAAGTTCCAAATGGGAAGCCATGAAGTGTATTCCAAGTGACATCAGACATCCCAGCATCTTGTGTTGGAGTCCGTTTACTAAATCTTTTCTTGTTTGATATAGCTCAGAAAACCGTGAGCCTCTGAAGAAAATGCCTCCCAGGCAGCCATCTCTATAGTATTCAGCTTTTCCTCGAAATTATCACGTTAAAAGAACATCCTAATCTGCAGGCCAATGAATATTCTCTCTAATAATTCTATCTCCTTCTTTTAGTTAGCATCACTTAAATTTGGAAAATGACTTTTGATACATACAAACTCCATTTTTGTCCATAGCGCTTACGGAATTTTTAAATAAACCTTGCTTTACATGTAAAGTAGGAATAAATACTTACTTTCGGTTCATTAGAAGGACGTATAACTATAACATTATGTTACTCTGGCATATAATTCTCTCTGAAATGCCAGTCTTTAACGGTATAATGTTTCTTCTTTGCTGTCCCGTAGACACATGAAAAAAATATTTTGTAAATCCATTCTAAATACCGAATACTAAGCCTATGATTTTCAAGTCTCCTCAAAATTTCCATTTGTACATGCCATACTATATTTCTTTTACTAACACAGACATAATGTCTTATGTTTATTAGTTTTCACTGAATGTGCCATCGACTTAGATAATTTGGTATTAGCACTGTGTAGCAATACTACCTTAAAGCTTGTCTCAGAGGAGTCTATGAGTAACCTCCATTATTACGGAATATGTTCGAAACCAAATTCAGTTATTAAGCCATCAATGTTTATGCACACACACATGGAATTTTGTATTGAAAAATACTGTGAAAACTGCTCCTGCGTTTTTCGCTATATTAAAATTCTAATGAATGGAGCTAATACATTCCACTGGTACTACCTCGATCTCAAAATTTTCCATAACCATTTGATAAGATTTAGATATCTGACTGAGTCGTTTAATTTTCTCTTATAAACTGACTGCTGTGCTGTCTTACGTTTATAACTGAAAGATGAACCAAATGATGTTGACAGTTCAAACTCTTCTCATGTTTCTTTTGTAAATAGTAATTGTGTTCCAAAAGAAAAGGTGGAAAAGGCACAGGCAGCTCAGGTCGATGTAGTACAGGGCGTTTTGCATACAAAACGTTAGGATACGTTGCATACAGTACTTCAGGTTTTATTTTACTGGATATTCCAACAGTTTTAGAAAGAAATGAAAATAGCAATCCTCTGCATGACTCGTCTACTCTTGTCAGATCATAGAAACTGCAAATGGCATGGACCGATCTTTGTACCTTTCATCCACTAAAACAAATCAGAGGCAGTGCACAGCAGATTTCCTTAAATTCATTATTTTCCTTAAAAGTAGTCCAAATTCGAGCATTGCCTTAATAATTTTGCTAACGCTGCCCATAACTGCTGCTACAGGGGAAATCTTTTTTCTAAATGAAAAATAATAAAAAAATATGTAAGAACCATAACTACTCACAACTGTCTTAGCTATGTTGGCCATCGAACATGATTTGAGTAATGAATCAGATTTGAAAGAAGTTATTCACGATTTTACAGAAAAGAAACTACGAAAGAGATTACTTTAATTTTAGCCTTAGACTTTGCATATTATCGTACTAGTTTTGTTTATTATTTTAACAGTATATTGAAATTATCTTTGAAAATAGTAGGTACTAGTTTTAGTTTTTGAGTTCATTGTCGTTAGCTCGTAAAAAGTAAATTTAGGTTTTCAATAAAACAATTTTCCGTAAATCTATATGAATATTATCGTCTTGGTTGAAGAATATATAATTTTTTTTGGTTAAGTGAATCTTTTATAATTCCGTATTTTTTTTTTTTTTTTTAAATTTAAATGTTTGTTTTAAAGTTTAGAGGTGGAATTTTCGGGTTTGCCTACGGCGGTAAAAACGCTAGGACCGGCCTTGGGTGTTGTTTTTTTTTTTTTTTTTTTTTTTACTGTAACCCTAAATATTTCTTGAACTTCATACAGTATAATTTTTTTGCATGTTCAGAATAAAACTATATTTTTATTACGTTCAATTAGAAAACTGTTGGAATATTAAATATTTTATAGACATAACAAAAAATAAATAAATAAGCAAAAATGTCACTCATGTGCATTGAAAATAAATCTGTGGAATTACTGCCGGTATTTTCTCTATTCAGATGTTTTTGCTTGTGTTATTGTGAAAGTTTGAAAATTGAGAGTCTGAATATATAAATTCAATAAAATATGCTAACGCTTCCGTTTCGAGCTTTTAATAAATCATTTTGATAAATATGTAATTTATTTGCTAGATTAGGTGGTTATAATCTAAAAATGGGTAAAAATTATTTATAAAAATTTATCTAAGAGAAAAAATCTAAATATGCTTTAAAATAATCTTCAAAACTGTATTATATAAAATAATTATTAAATAAATAGTAAATATTAAGTATTCAATGCAAAATCCTTTTGACGAAGAAACAAATTCCACCTCCAGAAGGACTCTTTCCTTCGCAGTTCATTTAATAGAATTTATTTTAATTTAATTTATCATATTATGGGATCTGTTATGGCAGCTCCTTTGTAGGTTAATAATGGCAAATTATAGTATTAAAATCATTTAACCCCCAAGAAATTCCAAGAAGGAAGATAAATTAAAAAGTAGTTTGAAAATCTTGGAGGCAAAAACAGCTTCCTCACAACTGTATTAAAATTCTGAATAATTTTAATAAGAATTTTATTCCGTTTTAGTAATTTCTTGAATCTTGATTACATATGATTTAAGGTAATACATCAATTATCAGGTAAAGAAAATAATTTTTATAAATATCTTTTATTTCAATCCAATAAAAATATTTAGGAGAAATTTATTATGACATATTTTTGAAAATTAAATTCATTACTGGTGAAAGCAAATGTCAAACATAACGGAAAAACACGATAAAATTTTGGAAAACCGTCAGGGACGGCATTTTGCGGTTAAGACGGCATTTTGCGGTTAACTAAAACAATAGCCCCTTAGGTGGCTAACAAGATTTCATCAAAATATTAGTTCTTTCTAATGAATACTCAAAAAAGATTCCCGACTGCAGGTGATGCTCACACACATTTTTAAGTGCTAAAAATTGCTGAATGAACTAAACAATCTTTAAAACTTTTTTCAAAAAAAAAATTCAAAAATTGTCTTTAAAAATGGCATATTTAATGTGCAATTTTCAAAACTAACCAACTTAATGTGTAAACTTTAAAGGATCAGACAACATGAAAGAGTTAACCATATTTAAAATACATGTTTTGAAATGGCATAAGAATTCGGAAATTATTTATTATATCCATTTTATTTTACTGTAATTATCTTAAATAATTATATGTATTTAAAAAAATTTAATACATTTTAGAATGTGTTAGTTTCGGAAATATTGACACAGTTTTTAAAATTACATAGTTTTTTTTTTATATATATAACTTAATTTTTATTACATTGCTAGAATAGTTATATAAGTATCAGCTCAAGTGTCGATCTCATCATCTGGTCGAGTTTTTGAATAATGAGATTCGGCGCAAATGTCCAATATGTTGCTGTGGGAGGACACTATTACAAACATGGTGCTTAGTTAATATTTGTAATATTAACTAAGTTAAAAACAGAGCTAATAAAATCATGATAAAAATAATCTATATAAATAATATAGATTATTATTTATTAGGGGGGGATAAAAATCTATATTTTTCTAACTTATATTAATACGAAATAATAAAATTCTATAATTTTAATGACAGTCTTTGTCTCTTTCAATTTAATATATAATGCTCAGAAGAATAGAAAACGAATTTTATTCGTCACCGAGTCGTATTAATCGAATCAAGTGAATCGTTATAAATGTCAGCATTTTCTAAGTCAATTTTGTAAGATTTCGAAATGGAAACATTTACATTCATTTTTCGCATTTTCATCATCTTACTATAGTCAAAGTTTGTATTTGCTATTTTTTGGATACATTTGTAATAGCATATATACAATGATTTTTTGAAATCTCATCACACCCAAAAAATGAAAAAATTAAATGTGATTACTTAAAACTTATTATGTGAACTATAAGTATATAGAAAAAATTATTCATTAGATATAAAAAAAAAAAAAACCAGAATTAACAACAGTATTACTATTAGTATAATTTGAGTTAATAGATAAATAAATTCCTCTAATCAGCTGATAAAGATTATATTTTAAAGCAAGAGTGTGGGGATTCTTTATATTTTAATCATTAATTATTTAAAATTTCGGAAGCATTTGCCATTTATAAATTAAATTCAGGAGTTTTACTAATTTATTTCTTACTTAAAAGGCTGCATTTTAGAAAATTAAACTAGATTATCCAAAAATACTAATTAATTTTTTTAAAAAATCTTACAGTTACGAATACTAATTTTAATATTGAATAGTGTTTAGTTATCGAAGTGCTCAAATCGCAATACCGCTTCATCATAGATAATGCATATAAATACACTTTGTTGAGTATAGATAACTTTAAAATATACATCCATTAACTTACTAAAGTTTTAATAGCGAAAGAAATTTGGTAATATCTCTTTTTAATGAATCAAAAATAAAAAGTACATAGATGAAAATTAAATGATTTATTTGACAAAAAGTTGAATTCACTCAGAAGTTTGCACTTGATGGCCTAGTAGCTGCAAATATTCCTTCATCTCTCTGGCTTACGATAACGAAAAATACAATTTTGCATTTGTATTGGAATATTTTATATGGCTTTAAATTCATTACGTCGCTTGTTTGCGAAAAAAAATTTCATTTATGTCAATTATATAAAATGTCACAAACAATCACTGGAATGAATATTTGCAGTTATTACCACTCAGATAAGCGTGTCTCCATTATCACTAATACCTATTTGAGTGATTTTCTCTTCTAAATTTATTTAGAAAAAGTATACTAAAATGTTTAAAATTGGGATTTTTAGATTACGCAATTATATTATTGCTCTTCCTCTCACTTGTGAAAATATAATATGATACACATGATACTATGAGTATAGTATTATTTATTAATAATGCAGTTAAATTATTCTTTTGAGAGGGTTTTAAAGAAGACACCTGCCATTCGAGTTTAAATAAGAACTCGTAACTTTAACGAACCTAAGGAGCGATTTCCAACCCTCCCCCCCTCACAGTCACTATGTGTGGATTTCTGCCACCCGGGGCGAACCATAAATTTGCCCCCTCTAAAGAAATTTAAGAAGAAGAAAAAACTATAATATCACGAATACATTGAGCATGGGTAAAATTAAAATTTAATACGTTAAAACGAAAAAAATAACATTCTATGTGGATAAAGTAGAAAAGTCATTAAAAATTTAAAAATAAACAAAAACGTTTACCTTACACACTCCTATATATTCAACAAATCTCAAAAAACAAACAAATTTGACTTCACAATAACTAACAAATTTAAGTTCACTTGAAACTTTATCAAATTAAAAATAAGCAACATCAACGCTGCATCGCTCTTCTAAATAACGCAAAAGTTGAAGAAATTAAATGTCACCTGCTCACTGTCATATTTATGAGTTGTTCAAAGACATTAATCAAACAATCAATACGGACACACTAACTACTTTTGTTGCGTGGCAACAACGGATCGCCACCGGCCGGCTGTTTCGAAATTTAAAAAGTGAAATTTATTTTTTTATTTTAAATAAAATATTTCACAAAATTTTATTTAACTTCATATAAATATAAGCATATTTGTTTCGGTCAAATCTTGCAACTCTATTTCGAACCACTTCAACTAGTCCAATTGTCATGAAATTCTGCATATCTATATATATATAAGCGAAATACCACTGACTGACTCATCACGTTATCTCTAAGACTATTCAACCGATTGACTTGAAATTTGGTACAGTTACTCATTTTGCAATGTAGACGCTCACTAAGAACGGATTTTATGGAATTCTTAACCAAAATGTAGTTATCATCGGTTAATCTTTTCTTACCCATCGGTTATGTCATTTTGGCGACTTTATCGCCAAAAATTACATGACCAACGCCAAACGGAATATATTTTTTTAAATGTATACTGTGTATCGCTACCAATTAAGTTTACTTGCAAGATTTGCGCGTGCGAAATGGAAAAATACCAAATAATTTAATATTGAAGCGCTGATGGATGATTGGCAAGATTTTGGAGAAGAGGCTCTTTTTTGCAAAATATCACCAAATATCTTCCACCGCCAAGTAGAAGCATTTCAATGACCTTGCATTGGGAATTTTAAAAAGCTATACTATGGTAACCCCAGCTGATTTCGCTCGGCAGCTGATTTCGGTTTTGCTGAGCAAACGATAATTTTTATTGTTGTGGAACCTAGACGTAAGTTTTAAATTTATGAGAAAAGTATTTTATTATTAATAATGATTGATAAACTACATTTGTAAATCTAAACGCAATCTAACCAAGTTATTGAAATTGGCTTTTAACAAATGAATAATAACGGTATGTTATTCATGTCATTAATAAAAAAAATAAGTAGCTATCAAAATATATATTTTGATGTATGCATTAATTGTAACCTAATGTAAATATCATGCAAAAGTTTTGTTTCTGTATTTTGGTAATTTTTAGTTTTTGTTTTCTAGGAAATAAACATTTTTCATTTTTTAAAATGGCTGGATATTTTATTGTTTTCAGAATACAGAATTATTTTTAATGCTATGATTTTTAAGAGCTATTCTGTCTATTCAATTGCAGTTCCAGATATGCTGCTACCGTAAGAGTTATCCTTTTGCAAAAAGGATCACGTAATACGGGTGACTTTTTGCTAAAATTTTTTATTATACTTCATTTTTTTGTTAGTATTTTTTGTTGAATTTTAAAATAATTTGATTTAAAAAAGTTAATTTCGGTTATATTTTTTAACTTGAAAAGTATTTCATTGTAGGTTAATAAAAATTGATTTTTCATATTTACTTTTCAGTTATAGTTCTTAATAATGGATGTTGAATATATTTGGATCGATGGATTACCTACTCCTTTCAAAGTTTTTAAAATTCTTGGCGACGGAGCATGTTTATTTTCGTCTCTGTCTTTGCTGGTGTTCGGTGACATATCGATGGCGTATAAAATGAGAAATATTATTGTTTCTCACGTGTTTGACAACTGGGATCGGTTTAAATGCTACACTCAAATGCTATCTGGCGCCCCTTATAATACTAACGATTTATATTTTACCGAAATGTGTAAACCAAACACGTATGGATCTATTTGCTAAATTATGGCGGCGGCAGAGCTATTTCCCTATCAGTTCGAAGTTTATCAAGGTGGCTGCCATTTAGCTTCAAATGTTTATTTTTTCACGAACACTGAAAAGACTTAAATTACCTAATCTATCCTAATTCATTAATTCTGTACCACTACTACTATTTTCTAAAAAAATCACTAATGAAATATTTATTTGGAATTTTTTTAAAAAAAAATGTTAAAACTGATTTAAAATAAATTATTGTCAATTATATATCTAAGTAATAAATACATGTTCACATAATCCTTATGTATTTGTTATTAAATTAATACAGCGTATTTAAACATACATTTTTTTTTTTGGTACTTTTGCTGAATCATGTATAATTGATTCACATATTAAGATTATTATCAATGACATTCAAAGGGCGGTATTATTCTTCATTTTTTTTTTTTTTTTTTTTTTTTAAATTTCTCGGCTGTAACATTTTTCATAAGCTTATCTGGAACCAAATACTGAAACTTATTAGTAGAAATGTTTTGCTTTCGTAGGTAGGTCTAATGATTGCCTCAATGTCTTACGAGTCCTGAAGCTTTTAGGTATTTTGGATATATTATGTAATCAATCAGATTATGTAGAGAAAATGTTCTTCATATAGCATTGATGTTCTTACTCTTTACCGGACTCTTAGGTATCAGGTTAGTCTTAAGGATAAAACGAATTTGCAACTTTTATATGCAACGTTTACATATTGAATGAAATAGTGCCTGGGCTAGATTGATATTATTTGTTATTCCTTTATAATATTCTATTCATGCTAGTGGCGAAATAAAGTTATTTACCCAAATAATTTAAAACTGCCTTACACTAATATTTAACAGCATTGTCCGAACTAGGAACACTTTCTTCAGTTTAGAAAAATGTCCAAAATTAACATAAGTTCATATCGTCATAAATCAAATATCCATACAACCAGAACCGGTCCGCGGGGGATCCTGAACGGTGCAGGCGCCCGAGACCTGCATTTCTGAAGGCTCCACACCACAGACTGATTATTCAATATCCAAACGATTTCATTTAATTTTCTTTTCTTTTTAATTTTAGTACAATAGTATGCGCATACAATTAATTATTATCAAGGTAATTAGAGCACATTTAACGTCAACTATTACAAGGTAAGATCGGGTTCCTTCATTCAATCACCATGCTAGCAGAATATCTAGTAAGAAAAGTGATTACCATATGTTTCGTCATGCTTGCGTTGTGAAGACTGATCGTACGAGTGAAAGTAAATAAAATATTTGAAATTACAAGCAAGTAATCAGTATGTTATTGAACTTAGCTGAATCATATAGTTAAAAATATATAGTTATATCGAGCCAAAGGAAAACAGGACTTCTGTAATATTATGATTTAATGTATTTTGAGTAAAAATCGTCTGTCTTAAGAAATTCTAATAAAATTGATAGTAAAAAAACATTGTCCGCGGATCAAATTATTTAATTGTATTCATTATTATTATTTCTGTACTTGTCCATTTATTATTGTTATTATTTCATGTATCTTATCATACTTATTTATACAATGGCAAAATAAAATAAAGTATTATTTTATTGAATGGAATTTGTTTTGAATCCCCGGAAGTTAATTTTGCACCGGGCCCCTCTTTAGAATATGGGAGTCTTATGTATAATCATAGAATTAAGAAACTTAAAAAAGATGGAGTTTTTTTTTTTTTTTTTTTAGTTTTAATTTATAAAATAAAAAATTATGTTTGATATTAAATTTAATAGACGAAATATTGAACACAGTAAAAAAATTGATCGCTTCAAACAGAAATGAGTAGTATGTTAAAATATGCTGTCTCTATACAACAATGAAGTCAGAATGTGATATTATTGTAAAAGAATTTATCTTATAAACTATTCCGAATTCGTAAATTTATTCTGTGCGAGCTTTTTTCAAAAAGAAAGATTCCTGATGCTACCAAAGACCCATAGAGTAGCGAGGCTGATGTACGTTAAATCTGCCGAGGCTCCAAGTCCTCATATTAGCGTGGCACGAAAGAGGGTGCCACCTAGGATGTCATTCTCGTCATTTGCCCAATATTCAAAATTACGAGGTCCAAAACTCGATTGATGCTTCTAAGTACGATGTTAACAAACAATCAATTCGTAAGAACGTTAGTAAAATTCTCTTTCTCTCTCTTTGTAAATACACACAAACTTAATGTATAAATAAATAAAAAAAAAGGATATAATTTTTTAAATATTTTATTAATTTGAATACTTAAAAAGTAATATTTTATGCATTTGGACCTTTAAAAAGAAATGTAGAGAAATCAATAAATTGTAAAAAAAAAAAAAAAAAAAAGAAGATAAGAATAATTACAGTCGTGTTACAATCTGTTCTTTTTGCATGTTTTGTTTACTGAGATATCTTATTTATGAGATGATCGGAGCACTAATGAAATCCCGAATGATACATCAAATGCAGTTGATTCTCTCTTTAACAAATTTATACACAATGGATTTGTTTTCTTAACAATTACTTTTACATTCTTTTTTTTTTATGATCATCCTTCATTTAACAAAATCAGTGCTTCTTCAAAATAAATTTTAAGAAATTCAACTTTAATTTTTCTTTCATATTCTAATTAGTAAAATATTTCCAGATTTCAAATTTCCTACTTTGCAAAATATTTATGACCCAAAATAAATTTAAAATTATAAATAAAGCACTGCTGTAAGAGATCTAATAATTAAAATAAAAGAGATAAATGTTTATTACAAATTACAATTATCTTCAATATATTTCCAGCTGCTAATACGACAAAAAAAAAAAAAACTTAATTAAATCAAAACATTCTTTGTTTAGTAAAACATCGAATTTGCATGAGATATTGCGTTGTTCTCGTAAATAATTTGTCTTCGAATGAAGTAAGATCGAAAGATTAATTGTAAGTTCTTGTAATAATAATTTTCTTCAGCAAAAGAAAAATTTCTCTGAATGTAAATAATTGTTTAAACAAAATTTTAGCTTATTATATCGAAATGTAAATTTAATTTAAAAAAAGGTTTTTAGTTTAAAAATTAATATGAAGGATTATCAAGTTTTGAAAAAGACAAGCCAAGTACATTTTTTGGTTTCATTAAAATAAATTTAAAATCGGGTTAATTTGAAAAAAAAAATATATATGTTTAGTTTGTATTGCCGGTAACAGATTTCTGTATAAGTTATAAAGAAAAATAATCATAAGAACATTTAGATTTGAATAAACTCATTATTGTGATTTCTTTTCTTAACAAAATAATAAAGAAAATCGTTAACATTAAAGTAATAACCTTAATAAATGTGTTCTCTCCCATTCAATGATCTCGGATTACATACTTATAAAGTTTTATTTATCCATAATGTTATACATTCCATATAAAAACATAAACTATCAATGAATATAAAATACTACATAAAAAAATAACGGTAAAAGTAATATAAATAAAAAGTACTTTTCAAACTAACATTTTGCAGTGTTTTAAATTATTCTGTAAAAAGGACATTCTCCTTCAAAGCACAAAAAATGTTTTGAAAATTCTCAGATAAATCCTTAACTCTTCTACATAAACTTCTCAAAAATAAAAATCAAATAAATTACTCCTTAATATTACCTAAATTTGAAAAAAAAAAAAAAAATACGCCATCTCTCTTTGAATTTTAAGCATATATTGCTGCTATGAGTTCTTTTTTGAAAGACTATTTGTTTGTGATATGGTGTATCAAAAGAAAGTTCTAAGCATAAATCCGGTTCGAAAATGAGAGAAACAATATTTTACCATTTCTTTTTTTCCCGCTCATATCATTTTCGTTTGCTACTTTTTACCTATAGGTGGAAAAAACTAAGTGATCGTGTCAGTTAAAACAACGCTTTCATATGATTGGTCAACTTTTTGCGCTTCATCCAAAATTATCCAATGATGGCTGTGGTCCCAACTGTGACTTAGAGCGCTCGGTATTAACGGCGGCGAAAACGCAACGCAAGTAGAAGCAGGCTAGTAGTTTGTATTGCTGGCTGAGTTTTCGTTCCGTGGAGTTCAAAAAATTTGATTGTAAGTACGTTATCTTTTACTTTTATGCGAGTAAAATAATTTTTAAATATACTAAATTAATATTTGCTATGTTATGTTGTATTTTTGATGATTTGATATATTACTGATGATACATAAACGAGAATTTAAGGATTGAGCGCTGAAGTATTGCTAAGCTTCTCCCATAGCCACAAAGGAGGCTACGGACGCCATAGTGTTTCTATTGGGAAATGTATATCTGAAGGTGAATTTAAATGAAATTTTTTACAATACTTATGCTATGTAATTTTTTTTCGAGATTAGAAAACGTTAGATCGGAATCTTGGTAAGCATTTTTGACTTATTTTATATGTCGAATTTTCGTTTTTCATCGAAAAAACTTCGTTTGAAAATGGTTCTGCGAAATGGTTCGCCTTCGTTATATACCTTCATAGTAAAAGCTGTGTTGGGTATTCGCTAACGTTATACCTCAATAGCAATGTTAACTCTATGGATAGGATCGCTCATTGAGTTGTAATGGTAGACCAGTATGAGTGAAAGATATCATTTAAAATTAATTTGATATCGGTCTCATCATCATTGTTATTAGACAGGAAGCCATTTTCTGTTCTCGAAGGCTAAATTCAACGGGGTTTTCAGTTATGAAAACATGGTCTCTCAAGTTTCTAAAGCGTTTCTTAAATAGTACTATTGAGAAATTGGCATACAGGTATATGGCTTGTTATTATATCATAGAGATTTATGAAATAATTTCGTACGTTATGCAAAGATGTGTTGTATTTTTTTAATAATTCAGATGGTTTATTTTTTTATTTTTAGAACTGCATTTTGCTGATATTGGGTGTTATAAATGGTTTTATCAGAAATAATTTTTTTGTAAAATATTCTAATGTGAAACATTTTTTTCGAATATTTGTAACAACAGATTGATTTTAAAAATTAATCGAAATAAAATATCGAATTATATGGAATTTTATTTAATTGGTTTTAGTTAGAATTTATTCCGTTTTATAAGTTCCAATTCATTTTCAATTATGTTTGCATTGCAGAATTTAGTGTGCCTTTTTAAGAATATTAATTATTCATATTTCTTATAGAAGAAATGAAATAGTTATTTGTTCTTATAAAAAAAAAATTTTCACTGTAAAATGAAACTGGTTTTGCTGTATCTGATTTATAATCTTATGAATCATTAAATTCAATTATGGTTGAAAGTGGAAGATTTGGAACTTGAATAGAAGATTGAAAAATGAAAGAATTTTTATTAAAACTGTAATTAATTTTAAAACTTTTATTTTTAAGATTTTCATAATGTAAATTCTTTGAATATTTTATTGGTTTAATTTGTATATATATTTAAATTTAGGTTATTTGAATTTTTTATTTTTCTCATTTTAGGTGACTAATAGTGATCATGGGTAAAGGTGATAATAAACCTCGTGGGCGCATGTCTGCCTATGCTTTCTTTGTGCAGACTTGCCGTGCTGAACACAAAAAGAAGCACCCAGAAGAGACTGTTGTATTTGCAGAATTTTCCAAGCGGTGTGCTGATAGATGGAAGGTTTGTCTGCAATTAATTTTTTTTTTATGTTCTTAATTATAGAACTATGGAAAATTGGTATTTCTTGGTGTCATCTTGATAGTTTTCACGTAGTAAATTCTAATTTAATCTAATGAAAATAATTCTGTTTCTTGGGTAATTAATTCTTTCTGTTAATTTTATTGAATAATGTTAATTAGAATAATTTATGTAGTAAAAGGATGAATATTTTAAAATTGTTAGACATTTTTATTTGTAGTCAACATCACAGTTCGGAATATTTTTATTTGCTATAATTTGACCAAATTTAGCTTTCTTTGTGTCTGCATTGATGAATCTTAGTAAAAATATTTTGCATTATTTTTGAATTGGAAATGTCTTGTCGTAATTTTGTTTTTAACTTGTATTTTAGATTTTATTCATTTCAGTATATTTCAAATCTACTAGTTTTGTTCTCTATCTTAATTTTAATATTTTTAAATGCAATGCTATTTATATCTAAAAATAAGTACTTAAACATTCTTGGTAAAGTGGTTATTTTTTTTTTATTAAGTGTATAATTATTTATTAGCCTAATTGGGTTAGAAAATTATTTTATTAAAATTTTAATCATTGTAAATGTATTAATATGCTGCTAGTATTTTTTTTTTGTCCGACTTTGAACAATAGTGTATATTAGTGCTAAAAGGCAAGAATTCATCTTGCCATATATTTGGTTATGCATTATTGTAGCTATCGTGACAGGTTCTCAGTATGTACGACAGTTAAAATTTAACAATATTTACTAAAGCTGTATCATAATTTTATCTTAGTTTAGATTTAATTTTTTGAGAAACTTGTTCTTTGAATAAAAATAAAATGTGGTTTGTTTTACCTCTCTTAGACCATGTCTGAGAAAGAAAAGCAGAGATTTCACCAAATGGCTGAGAAAGACAAGATGCGTTATGAATCTGAAATGGCTAATTACAAGCCGGTTAAGGGAGAGAAAGCTGGCTCTAAGAAAAGGAAGCGAACAAAGGATCCAAATGCACCAAAAAGATCTCTGTAGGTCCTATTTAAAATAGTAATTCTAACATTTCTCCCATTGCCTGGTATTTTGTACATTGGAATAATTGTGGGTTTTTTTTTTTTTCCCCATGTCTTTAGGTCTGCATTTTTCTGGTTTTCAAATGATGAACGCCCTAAGGTCAAGGAAGCTATGCCCGACTCAACTGTTGGTGATATAGCTAAAGAGCTTGGTCGTCGTTGGAATGCAGTTTCGCCTGACACAAAGGCTAAATATGATGCTCTTGCTGCCAAGGATAAGGCAAGATATCTTAAGGTACACATCACAAGTAGAATTTCGCTGTTTTAAGCTTTTTAAATTTATGAAACAGTTTCTATAAGTTTTTTTTTATCAGTATTACTTTAATGCTAATATTTATTTTCTTTTGATATTAAATAATTTTTTAAATTATTTAGGAGGTCAAGGCTTACAAGGGCAAGAAACCGAAGGCTGCTCCAGCCAAGTCTAGCAAGAAGAAAGATAGCGATGAGTCTGGTGAAGAAGAGGAAGAAGACGAAGAACCTGAAGAAGCAGAAGGTGAAGAAGAAGAGGAGGAGGAGGAAGAAGACGATGATGAGTGATTGATACGCATTACCTCATAACATCATGTGTAGAGCAGGATTCTTATTTCCTGTCTTAGTAAACTTGTTAATAGCATTTCATTGTAGGGATTTATGGATTAGGTGTGTTATATGTGCATCAAATGTCTCAATTCAGAGAGGCGAAGAATTTGCCATTCATCGTTTTACATAATTCAATTGGGTATTTTTGAACACATTTTTATATTTGTCTAATTAAATTTAAAACACAGCTTTGCCTTTCTGACCTGAGATAGTGTTCATCTCATTACTGCATTTTCATTTCACACTGATGTACTTATATTGTCTTCATGCTCTGTAATGATTACAAATTTCAGCATTACTTGTGTGATCCATCCACTTCGCAATCTGCAACAGTGGTTACATCTGTAAATAATTTTCACTTTTAAAAATCTAAATTAAAGATTTGGCCTAGTTATTGATGTGACCAGTTTGTATTTAATTTCCTTCTTTTTGGCTATCATTGTTATATTTTTACATGGTAGGATATGCTACCTCTAAATGTAATTTTATTCCATTCTAAATTAATTTTCTTTTGTATTTGTATCAATATTTTCTGCTCTACATGTGTGTATCGTGTGAAAATGTAACAATGAATAGTTAGCAGATTTTGCACTTATCATCAGGCTGATAATTTGAAAATATATAAGATCTGTTCTAATCCCATCTGTTTGTCTTTTATATATAATATGACCTAAGTTTTTACAAAAACATCAGATAATTGTTTGGTCATCAAAAGGGGTATATGCATAATTTCAATAACTGTAAATTTTAAAAATTGTTTAGATAAGAGTACATTTTAATGTGTTATAGAATTTGTAACAATAAAAACATGTCACGTTGTCAATGTGGTGTGATTTTTTTTCTCTTGTTTTCCAACATAAATACATTGTTTTAATTTGCTGTCCAAATAAAGTTGTGAAACTAAAGCTTGCTGTTACCTCTTTTATACAGACAATCCAGCATGAAGAGCACTAATTTTCCATCTGACATGATGGTCAGCTAGTAGGCGAGTGTGGGTTTATGTCAAAAATCTTGGAATGCTTGGAAAATTAAATTTTTATATATATATTAATTTTTAATGATTTTGGGAATTGGGCTTATTAATAAAAACCCTTTGGGACATGGAGAGGCACCCCAGTATTGCACATGAATTTCTGCTCGTGAAATATTCTATTTAAACTTGGAAGTAAAATATACTAACATATTTGCAAGGGAAGTTTGATATTTCACTAAGATAGGTAGTTGCTAGTTAAATTTTTTTACTGATTATTTTTTGACATCAAGGACAAAGTGAATGTTTCATTTTAACTGTGTTATGGTTCATATGAATTATGTACCAAGTAAGTAATATTTAATTTGTGTATCCAGGTGGGTGAATGAAAGTATTGATGTTTAGAAGCAAACTTAAAATGTATGAATACAAGTCTTCTATTCAAAGGGGGGGAATGGAATAATTAGGGTGAAACATTGAGTATCCAAAAATAGATAAGATTTTGCCAACCTAAGTGCAATGTTATAGCTTATGGCCCACACAGCTAGGCCATCTGAACAAAATTTGTTTATAAAAGTACCAAAGAATATTTCACAATGAGTTGTCATTATTATATCTCTATTTTAAGGGGAAAATTGACAGGTATTAAAATTTTTCTATATGTTCAAAACTATTGCAAGGTTGGACTTGCCTATATGTCTTGTATGAGTGGGCAGCGGGTACATAAACCTACTAAAGAATATGAATGTGCCTTTTTAGACAAAGGGAAGAAATGCAATTTAGCTGCTGGTGTTCAGAAATCTTAATATATTTGACCCAGAAGTATACGATTTCTTGGTCTTTTCATCTCTAATAATTTAGCTCTGCTGAACAGCTTAAAATTTTATTTTGTACAGGTGCATTAAATTCAATAAATATAATTTGTCTTAAATTTATTGCAGAATGTTCTTAATTTCTCTAACAAGGGATCGAGAAGATTGGTTACTTCAACTCGGGGATGAAAGTACTGGTAGTTTTAAACATGAGAATTTAAAAGAACCACATTTTTAAAGGGTATAAATAAAATTCACATGTATATGGCAGCCAGCCGGAATAAAATTCAAAATGGCTTGCGAAGTCTTGGTTTGGACAGACCAGTAATGGATATTTAATATGTGCTTGTAAAAGTGGATAGTATCTGCCAGAAAATGACTCGTAATCAGGTGCAAGACTTAACCTGGTTAATATGGATTTTTAAATTGCCTTAATAAGTAAGGAACATGCAAATCAAATTGGTCTATTTAAAACAAGATGTTAAATGGTGATATATTTTAATATGAAAGAATAAAAGGTTTCAAGTCTACACCTTTTTGTGATGAATGAGGAATAATTTGATAGTTGATGGGAATCTAGGTATTAAATAAACTGCAATTTTTTGCTTAAGGTAATATATTGTGAAGTCAAAGGTAACTTGGATGTGTGTGATCAAAGAAAATAATTTTTTTTTATTTCTGCAGAATGCTGTGTTTCATCTGTAATTTTTGAGCTTTTCTTGAAATTTGACTTAGAATTTGAAAATCTTGAATTTTTTTTTAAAAAATACTATTTCAGACTATTTATAATTTTATGTTATCTTACACACTTTGATACTCCAATTTAAAGGATACTTCCTTGGCTTTTGACTCATATTAGTCAAAAGAGTCACTTTTGGTTTTTGTAGATATCATTAATAATTTTACCTTTCAAAAAATCCATATTTTTACTCTAGAGATATAGATTTACTTTGTCAACTTGTCATTCCAAAAGATACTCAAAAAAGTAGTTTCTAATTCATTCATTTTAATTTTTTAACAGAAAGTCGAGTATCCGCAGCCTGTAATTCATCATTAATTAAGCAATCCAGACTCATGACAATTTCTGAATATCTGGAACTCAAAGCTTTAATTGCATTGCTGACCAACGTGTTTTTAATAGGTTTTCAGTACATTTATATCTAAGCTCAAATTTAATGTTAGTATATTCCGACTATGACAAAAAAATTATAAAGATTTTGGACACAATAAAAGTAAATTCCTACATTATAGTTACATTCTACTTGATCGCCAGTTAAATTGAAAGAATGCCCTGCACATGGTACTTATATAGGGGGAAAAAATGAATAATTTAGTAAATGATGGCTCCCCTTTTATTAATATCCTAAAAATAACTTAAGATTTTTTTAAATAAAGCATTTTGGAGACGAGTTATTCGAAAAAGAATTGTTATTTTGCTACAAAGAATAAATAAATGCACTGTTCTAAAAATCATTATTCCATATCTCCCGTAATATGCACATAACTATGTATAGAATTTCGCTTTTTTTTTTTTTTTTTTTTTGTGTTTAAGGAGAAAACTCACTCACTAGTTTGTAAATAAAAAGGTGCATAAAATGAGAGTAATATATAACTCTCGTAAGAATTCTGAACGTAATAAGATCGAATTTTTTAAATAATTTCTTTTAACTTTTTCGTGAATAGAAAGAACAAAGCTTCAATTAAGTTATTACTTTTTGTATACAATTCTCCTATTATGATTACTTCATTATTATTATTAATAATGTACAAAATATTATATTTCAAATTATCACTAAAAGGCAGATATACATAGATAACATATACAAATATAAATCAATATTAGTTTTATCACATACAGTTGATTATTAGATTTTCTTAATTATTTATTATTTAAAATGCGAATGTAAAATTATATCTAAGAAAATATTGAGTAAGCCATTTTAACGGAAATGATGTGCAGAAAAAAAAATCTGTAAAAGGTTTTTAGATTTCTATATTGTATTGTCTTACATAATAGAATATCTTAAAAGTTCTCAGAAAAATATATGTTTGTAACTACGAAATATATATATATCCTTGTTATTATGCTTATCAAAGAAAACAAAGAATTATAAAAAGGAAGTCATAGATTCCAAAAATTGATGAAAATTATTACACAAATTATTAATTAGGAGAATTATATTTATGAAAGTAATTTAAAATAATATGTGATAAAATATTAGTAAGTAAAGTATTAATAAGTGATAAAGTATAAATACATTATAAGTTTTAAAGTATGAGAACTAAAATTAAAGTATAGAATTTCAATTTTCTCTATTAAAATCTAATTAAACACACACACTCAAATAGAAAATTTCTAGTGAGGGGTCTTATATATACACTAAAAATCTCTTATTTTGTTCTGTGTTGGTCGAGTATTTCTCCATTTATGAACGTTTACTCTTAAAACATTAAATTATTGTACAGGCATTTATTTATCTAATTATCAAATCGTACTCTAGGATTTCTGTTATACGGTTGTTTTTCTACATTTATATTATATTACTACAATCTGTAGTAATGTAATATATTCGTTTTATAAATATTCTTTTTTTATTTAGATTTCATTAATAATAAAAAGGGCAGTCATTTGAATTTTTAAACGAGTAAAATAACCCTTTCTATATTAGAAGTAAATAAAAATATTTTTCTGAATTACAATACAAATCGAAAATTATTTTGGAGGATCATAGTGCATTCAAAATGAAGGAAGCGCGCACTTATGCATATTGATCAATATAAAAATATTCTAAAGAGTCTATTGAAATACTTAAGTAAATTTTATAAACAGTTAAGAGATTATTTCATGTTGTTGAAAAGGAGAGAGAGAAAATATACAAAAAAAGAACATAATTTTTTATAACTCTCTGTAAAAAAAGCAAATACAATTACGTATTTTACATTTTTTTTAATGCAATATAAATATTTGTATATAATCTTAAATCTCAAAAAAATACAATTCAAAAATAAAAACATAATTACCTTTTACTATTTCAAAGAAATTAAATTTAAAAGAAGGAATTGCCGATTTAGAGCCGTAGGCCACTTGTTTCTCCTAAAAAATGGGATTTCCTGCAGGGTCATTTCAACTTTTTATTAGTCCTGAACCCTGTCATAAAATAAGGAATATGTTTTTGACACTTCTGTTTGGGATTTAAGCGTATCTCTTGTCCATTCATGAACGATTCTTAACTCATGTGTGCAAATAAATAAAAGGTCGCTGGAAGGAGTGTCTGTTATGTCTATGACTATCCTTCCCACAGCAGCATTTTACTAATAAATTTGATATATCTCGTTTTAGAAATATAATATTTTCCTTGATTCTCAGCAAACGTTGTAAATAGAAATATTTAATATAGAAGTAATTATCTTCAACCAGTCATGTCCGGGAGTAACATTTGATGATTAAAATTATTTTGATCATGATCTTATTGAGGCCGAGTAGAGAACAAGACAAGGCCCCCTCAAAGGCGAGGCTCGGGCCCAGTTGGCCCCTGCCTTAAGACGTCTCTGAATACCAGTCAGCAAGCGCCATTGCTCAGCAGCAGGGTGACAAGTGTCGCAATTTACTGTGGCCAGACGCCTTCACAAAGGTGCCTATTAGGCAGCCGTCCTGAACGCTGCATCCCTTTGAAAGTTGGCCATCGGCGGCACCTTTAGGAATGGTACAAGGAGCACAAAAACTGGATATCTCATCAAAGGAGTTGAGTTCTCTATACGGAGGAGAGTCGTTTCAATGTCACAATCGATTTTCAACGCCAGTTGATTTGGAGAGAGGTCAGGGCATCGTTTCATTCTAGTAACATCACGGAAAGAGACCGTTACGGTGGTCCTGGAGTTGTAGTCTTAGGAGGCATTATGCTGAACGGGCGGACTGAGCTCCACGTTTTCGACAGAGGCTCTGTAACTGGAGATTGCTATTGTAAGGAGGTGATCCTTCCCCATGTGTATGCGTCTGTTCCGAGGCGCTATTAGAGCAAACTTAGTTTTTATGGATGACAATGCACGGTCACACCGGACTGCTGATGTTCAGTAGCTACTGAAAAGTGAAGATATCACTCGAATGGATTGGACAGCATTCTCCCTGATTTAAATCTCTTAGAACATGTGTGGGATGCTTTGGTGAGACGCCTTGCGGCACAATTACACCCTCTGGGAAACACCTAACAACTGAAGCAGGTGTTGATTGAGGAATGGGCACTCTAACCTATAGAACTGTTGGACAATCTAGTGCTGAGTATGGAGAGACGGTGCGAAGCAACTATTGTAGTAATGGAAGGGCATATCCCATATTAAGGAACATCTGTTTATTGTTCTTCCTCTTGGACAGACAATCATGTGCAACGATACTAACGTTCATTAAAGTTTTTTTTTTTTTTTGTTTGTTTGATAATATAAGCATTGTATTCATTTTCCCGCAACTACGCTTTAGTCATCGTTTAAGTACAAAATGGTGTCGGCAAAAAAAAAAAAACACCTGTTAATTGTTTTACACACAAGTGTATAACTGGCTGTAGTAAAGATGGAACTTGAGTTCTCATCATTGATGATTCAAAAGATTTTTAAAAAATCTACATTCAATTTCGACTGATTAACTTTCCAGGGTTTATATAGTATGGACTAATAAAGAATAATCAAATTTATTTGAATATAGTTTATTAATACAAAATGCTTAAAAAAATATTTTGCATTTGAAATTTTTTTTTTAAAAGAAAAAACCCGCATTCTACTTATTACGCTATGCGGAAAAAACAAGGTTAAATGTTCAAAAAAATATTTTACATATCAAAATATTTATAAAAAAACCGAAATGTTATTACATTACCGGGAAAAACAAGATTTTGAAAGACATCTTAAAAATATATTACTCGAATATTACCAGTAAGCTAAGAAAAAATCGAGTGAAATTATGACACATTAAGATTTTTAATATAAAAATTATGAAGTAAAAAGAGAACATTTGTTTTCAAATTAAAAAAGAAGAAAGGTGTAAAAGCATGAAAATGATATTCTTAAATTTTTTCAGTGAAAATTTGGTGAAAGAAAGAATTTTTTTAATATGTGGCTTCTCTCTCATTTAACTTTAAGTAATTTAAACTGATTAATTTATGATTATTGAAATATATAGCCTACAACATGCAAGACAGACATTGTTTTACATAGACATAACATTTTTTTAAGTAACATCTCATTATGAATTTTATCAAAACAAAGAAAACTAGAAATTTGAATTAATGTGATGTATGACATTGAATTTTAGAAACTAATGCATCAGTACTTCGTTTGATACAAGTGGCTTCTAATCTCAGGGAGTTCTTTAGGTATTCGTCTAATATTCTGGTTCTAATTTTACTCTTAGCATGTTTCTTTGTTGAAAATAGTTGCTCGAAATGTTGATTGAATATTGATGACATGAATAACGAATGATTGTTTGGCGAGGCATATTTATCTTTCAGCAAGTTTGATTTATAAAAGTCCTAAAAAACTATGAAGTGCTCCAGTTGAATATCATACTGCAAATCTATATGCATTTCATTTAAAAATTTGCTGGCAATATATCTATTTTGACTGTTTATGTGTCACAATAAAAAAAAAAGTTTATTTTTTTCAAAAATATGGATATCTATTTTCAATTTCTTGTATGAAATCGAAAGTAGAGCTTCTTCCCCCTCCCCTCCTCTACCTAATGTAAGGATTATGTCCGTCTATCTTGCTGAATTGAAAAAGTTTTCTTTTTCATTTTCAACAATGCAATAGTGTCAATGTATTTATTTGCTTTGCCCTATAATATCAATTTCATTTGAAACGCGTTAGTGGTTAGAAAACAGGTAAAAAAGAAAAAAATATTAAAAAAAATGATAGATATAAAAAATAAAAAAGAAAGAAAGAAAGAAACACGGAGCTTGTAAAATTATGCAATCTCTGTTGAAAATTCTCTTTTAATGAAGTACCATTGCATATTTCGCCATGAAAATATGTACAAAAATTTTGTTAACAAATAATATATATATATAAAAAAAAAAAAAAAAAATAAGTCGATTCCTACTTAGGTCAACAAAAAAAAATCTTTTATTTTAGTTACTTTTTATTAAATAATTACAATTAAAATGAATATGCATATACATGTGACAGAATCACTATATTAAGTGGCAAAAGAAATTTTTTACCAGTGATCTACACGCTTCGCCACTGACGGTATTTATGCCTAAATTTATATCCTGCTAAATATCTTATATAAGAGAAATTTTTTTCTCCCATATAAAACTAAAATTAATTATTTGAAAATCAAATAAAAAAATTTTATCCTCCGACGAGATCCGATCCGATCCGAAGGTATGAATATTCTATATCGGCGTTCTACCAAATTTTCCATTGCAAGACAAATGACACAGTAGAAGCATTGGCTTGTTTCTTAATTCATCCGGTAAATTAAATGGTTGGAATAGACCAACCACCCTTGGCGACAGGAATTTGATGGTATTTTGCCTAATGTGACTACCCTGGACCGTTTCACGGACTTAAAGTTCATCCAAAAAAAAAAAAAAATCGCCAAGTTTGGCAATTTTTGAAATCGTGCCAAGTGGTGGGCTCAACTGCATTTCCCAATTTTAATTTAATTAATGAATTAATATTTTTAAGAAACTGTATTAACATCAAGTGTCATTCACTACAAGTTTAAAAAAATGTATTTGAACTTGAGTGGATGAATATAAAAAGTATTTTATTAACGATTGAAAATTTGAACAAGATATATATAGAGAGAGTGTGAGTTAATAGTAGGAATTTAAAAATGGACCATGTTATGCAAATTGTTATCAAGACTATGAATTTTAAAAGAAACTAGAAATATCTTAAGTGCTTTGTTGATAAATAAGGCGATATCACAAACTTTACAGAAATGAGGTGGCTTTGTCGAAGCCAGATGTTAAAAATATTTTATGATGTACTTAAAGAAATCAAATCAAAGACAGTCTGATGTCAAAGGCAAAATGATGCCAGAGCAGCCATGTCTGATGCCAGAGCATAATGATGGTAAATGGCTTGTTCATTTGGCATTTTCGGTAGATTTGACTGCTCATTTAAATGGCTATTACATGCTTCTTCAAGATAAAAATCTTTTGGGTAAATGTTTTGCGATGTTGAAAGCCATAAAAGCGTTCAGAATGAAACTGAAATTAAAGGGCAAACCAAATAAGTACAATAGTTTTCTTTGGGTTATGACAAGTTGGAAGGACATAATCCTTAAATTAGGGAATATTTGTAACCTTACATTAGGATTTATTACATGAAATTGAAAATAGATATCAATATTTTTGAAAAAATAAACTTTTTATTACGACTCCTCTTTACAGTCAAAATAGATATGTTTCCAGCAAATCTTTAAATGAAATTCATAGATTTGAAGTATTACATTCAACTGAGACCCTTCATAATTTTTTAGGACTTTTATAAATCATACCTGCTAATAGACAAATATGGCTCACTGCACAATAATTCGTTATTCAAATTATCATTGTCCGGAATACGTACATTTATGATCAACTATTTTCAACAGTGAAGCATACTAAGAGTAAAATTAGAACCAGAATATTGGACGAGTACCTCGTTAAATCCCTGAGATTAGAAACTACTTTTGATAGAAGTAGTTTCAAATATACTACTAGCAATATACATATACTAGAAATATACAATAGCAAATACTGTTGCATTAGTTCCTAAAATTCAATGCCAAATATCACACTAATTTTGATTTTCAGTTATATTTATTCTCATAAAACTCATTTTGAAATGTCATATCTAAAATGCCATACGAGATATATTAAACAATGTTGGTCTAATTCTAAGTTTCAGCCTTTTTATTTCAATTACCATAAGTTATTCAGTTTAATTACTTAAATATGTTAATCGTATATTTTATACTTTTTTTTTATTGTTCATGAGCTATTGTTAGCGTCTTAGAGCTCAATTTGCATTTGGAGGCTTCAAACAACTGATCTTCCAATGGAGCCCAAGCTTCAAAAAGACTGGACACCCCTCTAATAGATGTTACTTATAAATAAAAATCACCTGGTCTCTCTTCACACTCAGTGAACTGACATCTCCAGGCGACTCTTAACCAGCACAAATGCCATTCATGTTTCCTCTCTAGTTGAATCAGTACAAGGAAATAAAGTACAATGTTTGTTGCTAGGACTTTCAGACCTTTCAACTAGTTGAAAGCAAGTGAATTAATGAAGCCACTGCGTTTGAAACAATCTCAAAGCTATCTGTCGTAAAAGAGATACGGACGTTAGTCATCAAATGAACCTCCATCGATGTATCTATTTCTGACCATGTGTGTCGGCAAATATATGTCAGGAATGTTGACTCACTTATATATTATATTATTATTAGGCAATTATTACTTATATTATTAGGCAATATCGCCGGCTTCTAGATATACTAAGAATTTGTATAATGTTCCAACTCGACAGAAGGGCGCATTTGACTCAAAAAGATCAATTTGAAACAAGGAATTTAGAATTAATTTTATGGAGTTGTGTTTCTTTCAGTAGGTACTGATATTTCCTCCGCTCTGCATTCATTTTTTTAGCCGCTTACGGCTTACGGGCTGCGGGTTGGACACCTCTGTCTTAAGCTATCAGGTTTTTCCGCTTCCTTCCAAAAAAACATTTTAATCTTTCATCTAATTACACTTGACAGTCTGACTTCTAAACAATCAGTTATTAGATAACAAATCAGAGCTAACAATCATTTTAAGGATTTCACTCATTAGTTCATAATCATTGGGTAAATTAGATGAAGTTTGGAAGTGTAATGAATCGAATTAGGTATAGTGTGACATATAAGTGAAATAGGATTAAAAGGAATAAGAAGGAAGACAGATGATAACAAGAAGTTGATAAATGTTGCTAGTTAATTGGAGTTAATTATTGTAATTAATCGTTTGCTGTAAAATTGATTAGAAATGATTTCTGGATAGAATAATGTGAATCGAATCTGCTGTTTTTAAGAAGTGTCTCGCTCGGTACGTCTTAGTTGGTAAACTAAGACTTTATTGTTTAATTATAAGAGGCGATTAAGGCGAATTAAGAGAGATTCGAGAGAGAACGACCTTACATGTTCTGTGAAGATAGTTAATAAACTATATTTTTTTTCCTGATGTCTCTTCAATTAGAGTTGTGATCTTATTTAGTATTTAATTGAACTTTTTAATATCTGTAGAGTTAAATACTGAAGAATGGATGCTAAAAGGTTTCAATTCCTTTGATCACTTTGTAGGAATACTATTTGTGAGGATCAAATTTTTCCGTAGTACCACTAAGGATTTCACTTCCTTAAGCGACAATACTGAAAGTATCAAAATGTTTAATTAGTTATACAGAATTTTTCTGAAAAAAAAGTTTTAATCACATTTCACAGAATACGAAGGGCCATATTGAAGAAAATTGAAGACATTACCCCGTTAGACAGAACAGTCCTCGGATGGATCACGAAAGAGCTGATGCGGCAACGAGGGGAAAATTATTCACGAAGAACTGCTACTATCAAAAGTTTCAGCATGTAATCGTAAATCCACGATTACTCACTCCTTTTCTGAAGCAAACATGGTGCTTCATATCTAGGGAGATATTGAATTTTTTGGAACAAAACGAGGATGATTTCTAGGTCACCTATGGATGAATCTTGGATCTATCAATAAGATCCCGAGACCAAAGAGATGAGCATAGAGACTCTCCTCCTCCCAAGAAGGCTAAGATGCAGAAGCATATAGGAAGGTTATGCTGTTTGTTTTTTGAAACCGTACGTGGATCACCTTCGCAAACTACCTGCAGAAAGGTCAGACCCTCACTAGTGCATGTCACTGCACATTTCTAAGCACATACTCTGATAAAAGAAACGGCATGACATGATAACCAAAGACCTTCGTCTTCTTTCCAACAGTGCACTTCCTCATGAATCTCGACGTGCAGTTGAGGAATCAAAGCAATGTGGCTTTCAATTTTTACCTACTTCCTTATTCTCATGATTTAGCCTCACGTGCCTTCCCCCCCCCCCTGAATACAAAAAACCATTTCGGGATCAGAGATTCGACAACATAAAGAACCTTATTTTAAAGGTGAAACCATGGTTTCTGACACAGCCTTCTGAGTTCTACAATGATGACCTTGAAAAAGTGAAAATCCGCTAGAAGAAATATTTAGCTATGAATGGGAACAATGTATAGAAGTCATTAGAATAACAAATTAATTTTTTTTCATCTCAGTTTATTTTTAGTTATAGTTAAATCTTTTCGATACTCCTTTTTTCGTGATTTTTAGCTTACAAAAGGTAATCCTGATTGTGTAATGGTGAGCACGAGTGAACACTTTTGTGCGGCAGATCATTACTAAAATTTTCTTATGTAATGCATTTTTGGGGAGTATTTGTAAATGGATACGAATTCATTGCAAATTTATTTGCTAACAGTCGCATACAATACACTTTTCATAAAAAATTCTAAATTTAATGATTTATGAATGCTATATACAAGTAATAGAATTGTACGAATTATAATAGAATTGTACGAATTATAAAGAAATGAGTCTATTCCTAATGAAATATCATCGTGGCTTATTTTTTCAGACTATAGTATGCGCATCCGTAGAACGGAATTGACTTGCACTGGATATGCGAGGAAGTGAATTATCAAAAGTACACCCATAAGAAAATCTTTCACAAGAAATATTTTCAAAACACTTATGAGACAGTTTCTCAAAATAAGATATTTGCTTAAAAATATTCAGAATAAGAGATTATAATAGTTATAAGTAAAAACGCATAGCTTCTACTTTATTATAAAATTCTTATTTCACACGACTTGGACAAAAACTTTCTCAGTGACATATCTGAGCAGTGATTAAATTGTTTATTTTTTGGAAGCTAATAGTATTATATTTAATCATTCAATGCGAATAATCTTCAACACAATGAAGAAAATCATTCCTAATAAAATGTTTCAGACATAAACAGCCCTCAAGGAAGATAGTTAGCTTAAATAACTACGATTCCCAATAATTTTCAGAATTTTGTTTATTAATTTTGCAGTCTTCTGAAGCGATAGAAACAATTTGTTTGTCCTGCTATTTAAAGGACGATATTTAAATTAAAAATCTGATCAACATTATGCTTTCAAGCAATAACAATTTCAAATCATTTTAAAATTATTGCAACACAAATCAACTTTCTAAAACTAGGTTTTTTTCAAAAAATTAGACACAATATTTTAGGAAGTACATTTTGGTTTTAATCGTGATCAATACATATGTTACCTTCAAATAGCTCCAAGTACATTGAGAAATGTTTGAAGATCTCTTAATTACTATTAGTAATTAAAGCTCAAGCATAATATGTATATATGATTTCCTTTTTTTCTAAGAAATATTGCAACGATCACTCAGAATGATTTTGTACAATGTTTATTGCTAAAGCTCATCT
>BMAW01075380.1:472665-540282 GCA_019974015.1 Nephila pilipes
AAAACACGACAAAATGAATAAGATACTGAACTGCACAACTAGTACACCGTAATAACGGACAAAGAATATTCTAGAAAGTCTGAGAAGTCGGCACTCAGCAATGGAAACGGTCAAAATATTAACCCCTGATTGGTTAAGATAAAAAAAAAAAGGATAGTTTCGGTTTAGAAACAGAGGCGCAAAAAGTTACTGTCTGTGATTGGCTAAAAAAAAAACATCCAACAAAGCTCCGTGAGTGTGAAATTGTTGGAGTGTAATGCAGTGAGGGAAAAAGTAATCCAAACAGAAGGGGAAAAAAAAAAGATGGTTGACTGTAATGCCTGATAATGTGGCAAATTCAAAAGAGTAGTCTCGGTGAAAGCAACAAAAGTGAAAAAAACATGATCAGAGGATTGTATAACGAAAAAAAAACATCAGGTGATCCGGAATCCGAATTTGTGTGGCAAATTCGAAACTGTAGCCCTGGCGAAAGCAACAAAAGTGAAAAAAACATGATCAGAATATTGTGTAACAAAAAAAAAAGTTCGTTACTGAAAATCAAAAATCATGTATCATATGCCTTATTCGAAAGGGTTGCCACGGCTAAAGCCACAGCAGTGAAAAGAAAGCATGGTAGCCACAATTGGCAAAATATCGCCAAACAATTCCTGTTGCCAAGGGGTGGTTACGCTAAACTGCATTCCAACTGGGCCGGAAAATGCATTTTAGTCCTATCAATCTTGGCGACATAATTTTTATCGGTGATAAATCGCCAAAAGTGCTGCTCTTCGTTCTACATTACAACCGTATAAATTTTAATTCTCAGTTTCTAGTTTAAGTTCGTGAATTTTTTGTAATGTGGTAATAAATAATACAACAGATTTTAATGAAAACTCAAAAGGAAATTTTCCTGTTACTGAATGTTCAAAACATTAGAGCTTGTGCAAATTTTTTTAAAGGAATGGTTCCACAGATGGATGTGTTTAGTTTTTGTTAAAGTAGCATTAGAAGCAACACAAGGGCTATTGGCGACGGTCCTTGTAATTTTGAACCACAGTCAAGTGACGAGGACGACACCTGAGCTGGCACCCCCTTTCCTAACATCCACACCACGCCAATGGGAGGACTTTGGACCCCGACAGATTTAATGTGCATCAACCCTGGCTACACAGCGGGTCTTTGGTGGCCAAGGATGGAACCCGTGACTGAAAAAAAACCGCCCGTCACTAATCTGAAACCATGACCACTTGGCTACCGCGGCCACAGATGGATGTGAATGACATTACAGGACTAAAAGAAAAAATTATCACAATTAATGCAAGCATATTAGGAGAGGCTCATTGCTTTTCTCGGTTTTTTAGAAAATGTGTGATTTTATTTAAGTAAGGAGATTGTGTTTTTAAAGATTTGTTAAGAACTTGTGGATTGTTACTTTCCATCAAAATAGAGAAATTTTTTTTTATATGAATTATAGTACATAATTCATATAAAATTCATGGTTTTTTAAAATTGATGCTGGAAAACATTTTATTTCGATTTCATTTATATTTACTTATTATCTTTTCAATATACACCTCTCCTGTATCCCTACAATTCTCCATACAAATCTTCCATTGTTTGAAACAATGCTGGAAATCTTACTCCTTCAGGGTGTGTGCTGCTTTCTCTTTCACAGTCTTAATGGTCTCGTGAATTTTGTTCTTTTTAATGCAGATTTCACTTAAAAAACAGAAGTCATATGGCGCAAGGTGTGGTGGAGAATGAGGTTATTGGTCTAACACACAGGGATGCTGTACTTGATTTGAAACTTTTTGACAGACAACCTGCAAAAATTGTCCTTCTGTAATTCGAGGAATTTTTTCCTTATTCTCTCGTGGAATTCAGCAAGAACGTGAGGCAGTAAAGTTAATAAATGGTTTGACCTTCAGGAACCTAGTGTATGTACACAATCCCATGAATATTAAAAAAAACCAGTCGTCATTACCTTGCATTTTTTTTTGCTCATTTGAGCTTTTTTGGCTCTTGGTAAAGAAGGGCTCTTCCAATGTATGGATTGGCATTCATTTCAGGATAATTAGGAAAAGCATGATTTTTTGCATGTTATCCTTTCAAATACATTTTGTTGCATTTGAATGAGAAGGTTTTATGTTCAACAGCTGTCGGTCATTGGCATTTGGCACATGCTTACTTCTGTAGCAGCAGGTCCGTCGCCAATAGTCCTCGTGTTGCTTCTAGTGCGACGTTAATAAAAAACTAAAACTAAACTTCTGTAGCAGCATCAGAATTGGTATTTAATATCCACTCTTTGCAGCTATGTTTCATGTTCTTTGAGTAACTAGATTTTGTTTGGTGTGTGTATGAATGAGTTTGTTATGAATTAAATGAAGATTTGTTTGTGAATCTGAATGTTTTGTCGAAAGAGAGATCTCTTTCTCACATGATTATTTTAAAGGGAAAAAAAACGATTGTGCGTGTTTGGGATGGATACAAATGTCATTGTAGAATAAAGAAAGGAAATTTTATTTTATTTGTTGAAAGGAATAAAGATTATTTTTTATGTGTGATGTTCACTGAGTAAGGAGATTTTGGTTTTGAAGGTGCATAATTTGAAGGAAAGGAAGATCTGGTTGTGGTTGAATAGTGGAGGAAAGAGTAATAATTTTTTTTAGCATTAATGCTTTCAGTCACGTCATCCAGGATTTCATTAGATCACAGAACTTTATATTAAGGATCCACCAGAAAAATAGGTAGTTAAAAAAATTTTCATTTTCTTTTCTGCTTTGTGGATTTCACATTCCACTAAAAAATCGAAATTGTACCAAGTGATGAGGCTGAACTGTATTTTCACCCTAATATTGCATGTGCTGTTATATAATAGTTTTTCTAACCAATTGCAGATTTTTTTTTTTTTTTTTTTGTGTGTTTCCTTTTTGAAACTGACACCTGACACTTTTGCTTGGTATGAGAATTTACTTGACCTATTGTTATTTCACTTCTGGACATCTGATTGAGCACGTGCATCATGACCCTGAGGCACCCAAGTGATCTTTTTCTTTCCCATGGGGTTTACTGTCTTTGGTAACCACGGGTGATGTACCCTCAGGTTACTGTAGCGATTCTTCTCTATTTTCGATTCTCCTTGTCAACCAATTTTTGCTTATTCTTCAATTTCTTCATGTCTAGACCGCAGTTAAATCTTGTTTGGTGCAGCATAGCCATATCTGCCTCTTGCGCTAATAAACTTTACATTCACTCACTAACTGGACATCTGATTGATGTGCATTTTTAGGGGGTATTTTTTACATGTATTCTTCCAAGTCTAAGTATCAACAGTGGTTGCTAGTATGAGCATGAAAGAATGAAATTATTGAATTTTGTTATATGTTTCATCAAAAGAGTGAGAGATATGTTTTTATGTGTGATGCTTGTTGAGTAAAGAATTTTTGGTTTGGAAGCACGTATTAATAAGTTTAAATGAAATGAAGATTTTTGGTTTTGGTTTAACAATGAACGAAAGTTGAAAAATTGATGTTGCTGATGTTTTCTGACTCTTCATTCAGAATTTCGATGGATATATGTGGTCTGTACCAAAGATCAACTGGAAAAATAGGTTAATAATTTTTTTTTCACTTTCTTTCATTTAGTACTCTGTGGAGTTTAGGTTGCTCCATAAAAACTCACCAATTTGGTGATTTTCCAAATTGTGCTAAGTGGTGGGCTAATCTGCATTTTCACCAAGAAATTGTAATTTACACTTATCTTTCTTGAGATATATTTTCAGAAATATTAAATTACCATAAAACGTCTGAAAATACATATTATACAAACTTCCTTATTTTCAGACATATTATTTTCTATGTATAAAATTTGTGGTTCTATACTTCTTAATAAAAAGTGAGTTAAAGTAAAGTATTAAGTGCAAGTTGTAGTGATGACAGTGTTTAATTTGGCAACTTTTAAAATAGGACACTAAACTAATGATATGTATCATGTGATATCAGTAATTGATAAAATACCAAAACCAAAAAAATTCTTAAAATAATAACTGCAAAATGTAATATTTTTATATAAGAATTTTAAAAATTTGGCAATAAAACAAAAATATGTCAATGGAAAAAAGACTTACCTTTCCTCTTAAGGAGAATAAACTTATTACAAGATCAAGAAAGATGCTGAACGGCTCATTTGAATTGCTGAATTCATGCTTCTTTAGCTCTAGGTAAAAATCAAATTTGTTTTCACACTTTCATGTCCCATATATTGATTTTTATTTTGTGGAACTTTACAAATCTTCAGTGAAGTTTGAATAAGCAACAATCTTTAAAGATTTCACAAAAACACCAGGACCCAGCACATGGCTTTGAAATATACATATCCGTATAAACGTTTCAATAGAAACTTATCAAATCCATGATGCTTCTCAGAGAGATACCAATCTGAAAAAATCAGATCACTGTTTGCCTTGAGTATTCATATAATCATCAAAATCTCTAGCACACTCAACTTGCTCTCCTCAAACCAGCTATTCTTTTGTAATACAATACTTATTTATTCCACTCTTCTGGCATTCTGAAGTACAACCGCATTGTGATTCTTTATTCTCAACCAAAAGCATGTTATTTCAAACCAAGCTTTTTACTTTTTTTTTTTTTTAAATTTAACCTTTATCCATGCAACATTGTAATACTTTCATTTTGCCATTTTGCTCCAAATCATTAAAAAGAAAACGTCAGATGTACTTTTCGGATTTTACAGAATAATTAAAAGAAGGAACATTCTAAGAATTCTAAGTGCTAAACTATCATAGAGAGCAAAATTATTATTTTTTTTAAAAAAAAAGTGTTAAAAAGAACAATATTTTTAAAAATTGTTTGCCTTTTTATAAAACACCTGCTTTAAGGAATTTAGAACATGGGACTTGTGTATTAATAATCTGTAAGAAAATTTATCTGGGTTAAAAAATAAATTTGTTGGGAAATTTGTATTGAACCCAAAAATTGACAAATTTGACATGCATTCGATATTCCCTCCAGCCCAAAACAAGGTTTACGCTGGTTGTCAGTTGTGTGAATCAAATACACCATTGAGTATCTAAATAGGAATTACAAATAAAATGACTTTAATGAATGCTTATTTTAAACTTAAATTTTTTTTCAATATTTCAAAACTTCAAGTAAATATTAAGATAATTCTACACAAAGTTTGGTATGTTAATGTAATTTTATATTGTTATTTAAGAGGAATTTTGTATTGTGATTTTTACAACTTTTTTTTATTGTTGTGAAAGTAATTTTGAATTTAATGCTAAGTCAAAAGGAGTAAATCTTAAGGCTTTTTCTAAATATTTTTAAATTCTAAATAATTCGAAGAATATTAAACTTTTCTTTCATGAATAGAATAGATTATTTGTAGTCAAATAATTATTCTGTATTGGGGGATGGGTTTATATCAGTATACTTACATTTTTTTTTTTTTATATAAATACTTGATATGCATGAAAGGAATCTGTTTGCTATGTGGCATTAATGATTCTAATCAATTGCATTAGTTGAGTTTTTAAGGACAATTTGTTTAAAAAAATTCTTTTTTTCTATAAACAGTATAAACTTTTATAATTTTTAATAATTTTGGAATGAAATTAGTTATTACTTGTTATAAATGTTATTAGATGGATCTCTTATCTTCTGTCCCTTGTTCCAAAGACAAAAGATGTCTTACTATATCAACAAATGTTGCCATGTTTGTATAGTTTTTCAGATTGGCTCATTAAAAGAATTGTAATCAAATTTTGATGTAATTTAAATAGAATTTTTTTTTTGTTATGAATGCATGACTGGCATCTGTTGTTTATAGATCCAATGTATTTTTCAAAAATTTATTAAAATGTTAAGACATTAGCTTTATTTTCAGAAATTCAAGATGATGATTAAAATTTAATTTAATATTAGAAGTTAGTCCACATTTTGTACTTGATTAAACAGATCGTAGAATTATTATTTATCAGATTCCAATTAAGTTATTTGTATAGACTAGTAATTGCGAGAGAATTTTTGATTTTAAGTAAGCTTATATTTATCTTCGATTCGATTCGATTGTTTGGCTTTATGGAATATAAAGCAACAAAGACTATTATCCTTTTATCTTGAGTCATCAGTAAGAGGTGATGTATGATTGTTTATTAATGTCACACTGAGAAGCAACATGAAAGCTACAGGTGACGGACTTCGTAATTTTGAACCTCGATTAAGTGACCAAGGATGACACCTGAGTTGGCAACTTGTTCCCCAAACTTAAATTCTGCACAATGCAGGAGGATCTGAAACCTCGACATATTTAATGCGCACCCGTGCCATCTACACTGTAGGTCTTAAATGGCGTCGGGGCTCAAACCCACAACTTGACGAAAACAATCGCAACCTTTATCAGTGTGGGGGGGGGGGGGAGAGAAACCATGGAAATTCTATGCAGAGAAGATTGCTGCTTTGATTTACATTAACTATGCAAACTTCCTTGCAAAATGTTCCAGGAATTCTGGGAGAACAATATTATTAGGAGCTAGCTGCTAGTTATGTGAAGGAACCACTTATTGAGGAATGTGGTAAGAAAAAAACTTTTTGTCATAGAAAGAATCAGGCTTACTCTACCATCTATTTGAATATATCAAAGGACTTGAAACCTTTAAATCTGAAACTCAAGAAAGGATACATGATATTGGGAAATATTAAAGAAACATTTTCAACCTGAATGTAGAGCCTGAACAATTATACTTACTAGATTTTTTAGATAGTTTAATTTATAATAGAATTGAAAATGGTAAAAATATTGGTGTTTATGCATCCCATTTGTGAAATATAGTTAGTCATCTTCCAGATTGTGGTTATCTAAGAGAGAACTTATATCAAAAGCACTAATCAACGATTTTTCCTTCCAAATTTATCAGAATTATCCTGTCTGTATATAGTTGGCCAGAGAAGTTCAAATTTTCAAATGTTGTAAAAGAGCTCTTAACAAAAGAAGCTCACCTAGTACAAAGCCAGAAGAATCAAGAGCAAACAGTTTTAAAAACAAAGTACTCTGATGAAAAATATAATTGAAGAAACTAAAAGTTGCAAAGTGTTATTCCTGTGGTGAAATGGGACATTGCAAATCTAACTGTTAAGTGTCAAATGGTCAGGATAAAAAAAGGAAAATACCAGAAAGAAAAATCCTAGAAAAAAGGACAGAGAAAATAGTCATAAATAGAAGCCATGTGTGAATAAGAAAACTCCTTATCCTATTGAATGAGTATTTAATAGAAGTGCCTCAACTCATTTTTGTAGAGACAAGGAAATGTTTGATACTTTCTTGCTAATGAGTAGTACCAAGATACCCATAGCAGTAGACAATGTTTCCTGTACAATAGAAGGAACTTAGACTGTCATATATCGGATTTTAAAATTGATGAATAGAAACCTTCAAAATGAAGAATGTGATATATTTGTCTATATATAATATATATTACAATTTAACTTGGGTTCGAGATTTGATCATGGTGGTGCATCGGTCATAGGAAAAAATGATACAAACCATCTGTACAATATGGATTACAGGAAGCAATTGGCAACAATGCTATACAGTAGACTGTATTATCAACATGAAATCCAAAAGGTGGTCATAACTTTTAAGATATCTTATGTTTCAAATCTACAATCTTGGCACGAGAAATTTAATCATGCTAATTTCAAGTTATATGTAAAATTTCTTGTGCTGTTAAGGGATTACCTAAAATTTTAGAAAATTATGAGCCATGTCATGTGGCTAAGACACAACCTAAACTATTTAATTCTTTGGGAAAAATTTATTCAGATAAAAAGCTCTTAGCTTTAATTCACACTGATATTTGTGGACCAATCCAAATGACATCACTAGGCTATAATATTTTATTTCATTCATTGATGATTTTTCTTGCAAAGTAGTTATTAAGCACAAAAGTGAAGCTTTAGATTGCTTTAAAAAATTTCAACTTTGCTGAATGTTTTATGAATTCCAAGATATTAAATGTTAGATGCAATAATATGAGGGAATTTGACAATACTTATTTTGTGTCCTCAAAGACTTGCCATCTTTAGGTAAGTATCGGCATCATGACCCTGAGGCACCCTTGTGATCTTTTTCTTTCCCATGGGATTTACCGTCTTTGGTAAACACAGGTGACACAAACCCCGGGTTACCCTAGTGATCCTTCTTTATTTTTAATCCTCCTTATTGACCAAGAATTTTTGTCTTTTTTTCTTTCAATTTTTTTTATGTCTGGACTTCAGTTATATCTTGTTTGGTGCAGCATAGCCACATTTGGTTCTTGCACCAATAACTTTTACATTCACTCACTCACTAGAAGATCAAAGTATGAGATTTCATTCTAAGAATGAGAAACAAGCATAAAATTGATTACAAGCCTAAACTTTTCAATTTTTTTGATAAAAAAATGTAAAAAATGAAACTGAAGAAAATGTTGTTCTCAAATCAAAGAAAGGAAAATTCTGATTGGGAGGCATGACCAGTCGATATCAGTATTCCGAAACATTTTAAGGAAAAAGCAAGATCAACCTATCAGGAATTGTGGGGAAAAGATATAGAAGAGGAGGTAACAATCATGACTAAGTGGGATGTTTAGAAATAAATTCTGAATCTCAATGAAAAAATAAAAGTGTAAGGTAACTGATAAATGTATAAGATAAAAAAGAATAAAAAAGCTGAAATTGTTTGTAATAAGGGTTCGGATAGCAAAAAGCTGAAATTTATTTGGAGGTTTTTTTCACATGTTGAGAATTTTCAGATTATTTCTTAAAATTTTTAATTAATTTTTATAAATGGTCATATTATTGGGTTGATATTACTTGTGCTTATCTATATGCTAGATTAAATTAAAAAAAAAAAAAAAATACATATGATGCAACCTGAGGATTTTGTGGATCTTAAAAATTTAAATTATATTTTCAAATTAAAGAAGGCCATTTTTGGATTAAATCAAGGTGGAAGAGACTGGTATTTTTTGATTGTATACTTTTTCATAAACTAGAATTTGAAAAATTTAAATGGTGTAATCAAGTTGTTCTCCATAATGTGAATGTACATTGGTGAAATAATGATTTTTGGAAAAACCCAAAACTATACTGACCATACAATCAAACTATTAGAATTCAAATTTTAGGAATTTTTTTTTTATTGGGGGTAGAATTTACAGAAAAGGATAGGAAAATTTTAATAAATGAATCTGAATACATTGATTATATTTATATTTAGATTACAGTGAGATATATTAATTTGAAAAATTTATAAAACTCCAATTTCATCCCTTACTATTCCTCAAGCCTTAACTCTTTCAAAAAGCCAGTGTTGAAAAAACCTTGCTGAAATTGACGAGATGTCAAATTAACCTTATCAAAGCTTATTAAGATATTTAACGTATTAGGTTGGATGTATGAGACATGACATCTTTTGCATGGTTAATATATTCCTGCAGTTTTAAGATAATCCAGATAATAGTACACTGGAACAGTTTGATAAAATTATTTGACTGCAATCTTTATACAAAAAATTATAATTTAACCTCCTCCCACTCATGGAATTTCTCAAGTTTAGAGTTATGTGTTATTCCGATGCAAGTTATAGAGACAATAGAATATTAATTGATGAATTGATATTATTTTTAAATAAAGTTTCAATACTATGGATAAATTTAGCAAATATTCGTGTGTTTAAGTAATGTGTGGAGGCATAGTTTGTATCCATTGCAGAACCTGCAAAAGAACTTACTTGAATCACTAAAATTTTATCAGAATAAGGGGAGTATAGGATACTTTCAACTGGTAATTTAACAGAAACTTACTTACTGATAGATAATACTGCAATCATTGACTACTAACTCCTGAATGAAAACAACCACACCAAGCTCATTTATGTGCGATTTCATTTTGTTCGGTATGTAGTATATGAAAAAAAAATGTTTTCTTTAAAACATATATCAAGCAAAATTTATTTAGCAGGTCTTTTTATTAAACTATAAATGAAAGATGGGAATAGTTTACTAAAAATGTTTTTAAAACAGTTTAATGTAAAAATGAAAAATTTTGCATTTTTATTAAACCTGAAGTGTTTTTAATTTGAGTTTATAAAGTGTGTATTAATATTGTATGTACTATATTGAAATGCTGTAAGTTTTGTTATTTGTATTAGAGAATGGAAATCTTTAAGAATTTATAGAATGAGCTTTAAGTGTATTTAAATTAGTTACAAAATTGTTTATATGAATAAAATAATATTCATTTGTATTTGAATATTATTAAAAGAATAATATTTATAAATGAAAATCTAAGATATTTAAGAAATTATATATTTGTATAGAGATTGTGAATATATATTTTTTTAAATAAGAAATGAAATAGTGGGTGATATTGTATTATGCTATAAATGTTATTAGTTGCATCTCTGATTCTCCATCCCTTGTGCTAAATGAGAAAGATGTCATACTATGCCTATAGGTATCTGTCATGTTAACATAGTTTTTCAGATTGGTTCATTAACTGCAGTTATGAATAAATTCTGATGTAATTTAAACGGAAGATTTTCTGATTCTGTAGCAGGCTGCAGAAAGCTGAAGGCATTTTAAGACTGGTTACTGTTGTTTGTAGAGCCGATGTATTTTTTGAAATATATAAGAATGTTAATGTTTAAACAAAGTTAAAATCTTAACATGATGATAAAGCTTGAATTATTTTTAGAAAGTAGTCTGCAATTTTTTTATTCGATTAAACAGATAATAGAATTGTCATAATTTATCGGATTCCAACTTAATTCAATAAAAAAATTTGTAATGTCTTAGATACTTACATACTAATAAAAATCTTTCATAATTTGTTAAATGAAATTAAAAGCTCTTCTATACTGATAATTTTTTTATAAAAAATAATAATAAAGAAATCTGTAGAAAAAAAACTATGCAGAGTCAAACTGATGGTAATAATCCATAAATATTCTATTTACTGAGCAAATGTTTTACTGTATGAACATATAATTGTAAAATCACATAGTATTATGGCAGTGATATTACTTCTTACTTTATTTTTTTTCATCTTGGTTCTTTATAGATGAGATTTATTCAGTATTTAAATTTATTTACATTTCAGATTGGTATATGATCGTGAAACTGGTAAACCAAAAGGATATGGATTTTGTGAATATAAAGATCAAGAAATGGCCTTAAGTGCAATGCGTAATTTGAATAGTTACGAATTAAATGGGAGAGCACTTAGAGTAGATAATGCAGCAAGTGAAAAGAGCAAAGAAGAATTAAAAAGTAATGATATATTTTTGAAATGATTATTTTGAATATTAGATTTTGCTTTTATACATTTGATAATCTTATTTTGTATCTGTAATAAATATATACTTTTGCTTAGAAACTATTTTTATCCATGTATTTATTATATATTTTTTAATAATATGTGGATAAAAATAAATTTAGCATATTATTTTTTTTATGTAATTTCAAAATCTAACTCTGGATATTTAATATGAGAAATTATTTTGATTAGCTGAACTTCTCAACTGCATTCTTTGAAAATTAAGATCTCAATAGCACAGTAATGTAATTCTTTTAGTTATGCATGCAAAATGTGATTTTGTCTTTTAGAGTTTCTGATACAGAAAAACCTCTTTTAGTTGGATTAACTGAATAAAATTGGTCTGGGTTACCAAAAATCCAGGTTAGCCCTGTAATTGGGAAAAATTGAAATAAAATATAACATACTTTATATTTATGTTGAACAAATCAAGTATGAATCATATTTGCAGAACATAAAGATGTCTACTTTGTAAACAATAGCTGTGCACTGAAAGTTGTATTCTCCATTTAAACATAGTAGCGTATGCCAATTGTCATTGGTGGTAAGAGGTGTAACTAAGGTTTTGTTGACTAAGTACAGAATATTTGTTAAGTCCCCCTCCTTCCTTTTTAATTCAAACATTCATAGCTGTCTGATGTTTTAATAAAGATAGAAAATAATTTTTCAAAATATGTGCATGAAATGAATATATGTTAATATGGAAAGTTTCTGATCATTTCTCAAATTAAAAAAAATTCTTCATGCTGACCTATCCAGGTTATACACACATCTGAATTAAAAAAATGGTTCTAATGTAACAAGATTTTACTGTATTTCTTTTTGTTATAAAAATGTAAATGATGTGTTAGAATTGAACTTTGCCTTTAAAAACTATTTTTCCTGAAAAATTTAAAATGTTAATAAAATCACATGTATTAAATTTTCTGAATCATTTTTTCCAAATGGAATGTATGAAAAATATACTACTGAGATCCTGCATGGTTTTCTGTATAGTTCTCCTGTACCCATCAATTCCATTTTTCATAACAGTCTTGGGATCATGACCATTGTGGGCAGCAATATCATGAAACATTAAACCATGGGGGTCCTGGTAGACCACAATCTTGTCTTTTGTCAAATTCTATACCTTCGTGGTTCAAATATACTGAAATGCAAATGATTTGCGTGTCATAACATGTTGTCTTTTGATGCAAATTTTACATATGTTTTATGCTACCTTCATGGTGTAATGACCAGTATTGCAGGTTAAAAGTATGGCTATGTGTAAAGCCAATATTGCAGATAAGAAAGTTTTTATGTAAAATTTTATACATTCTTCTGCTGAAAGTAAATTATTTGAAATTTTATGATTTTTATTAGGTAATATAGATTTTGTATAGGAGAAATATTTGGCATAGAAAGCTTTTTTTTTTTTTTATAAAAATACAATCATACTTTCTTAATTTGCAGTTCATTAACTCAGGGTTTTACTATGATTCTTTTTTTTTTTATGAGATTCAGATTAATTTTTTTCCTGATGAAAGTTGGGACTTCTGGTTAAGAAAAGACATATGTACATATATGTGTGTGTATATGTATATATATGTACATGTATGTGTACATATATGTGTATATGTGTGTGTGTGTATGTATATATATATATGTATGTGTATGTATGTATATATATATATATGTATGTGTATGTATATATATATATATTTATAAAATTTATATTGATGTCGGAATTTATGTTATTGCAAAACTTTTATTAATACTGCAACTTGCAATTTAGTAATCGTGAACCCTGACTATCGCAAGTTAACAGGGTCCAACTGTAAAAACAATTGATGAGAATGAGGTTGTTGCCAAAGTCTTGCATATGGTCTATTGTTGTATAAAAGGTGATTGAAACTTATATTATGTTTTAAGAAGAGGTAATTCAAAACATTATTAAAAGGGGGAATTGTATTTCTTTTTATAGTGTATTGGAATTCAAATGATAGCGTGACATGAATTAGCATAAATTGTTTTTTCATTCAACTGCAAATTTTCTTTTCATAAATTTTGAGTTTATTCACTTTCTTTTTATTAGTATTTCTATTAAAATCCAGGAGTTTAAGCAGTAAAACACACACACACACACAATTATGAGTGATATATCTTATAAATTAAAAAAAAAAAAATTGAGGATCATTGCCTGATATTCTGTTTTCAAATAGAATTCAATATTATGTGGCTTAATTTTTAATAACAGAATTAGTTTGTAATATATATTGAATAGTATTTCTGTTGTATTTGAATTTTCTTTTGTTTCTAGATTTGCAAGCTTCATTAGGTGGGCCGCCAGTAGAGGTGAGACATTCTTTCCTCCTTATTTCTATGACTGTGTTATTAGCTCCTTTTTCTTTGATAATAGCAATTAATTTTTAGTGTAGTGATTTTGCTATATTTTATTCTATGGTCTAATTTTATTCTCTTTATTTTATTCATTATAAAGTTCTTAGTACCATCAGTTAAATATTAATTGTACCTTACATTAATATATATTATAAATGGATGCTAACACAAATATCATGAATTTATCTGCAAACTATCTTTAAGTGGTTTTAAAATTCTTTAAAAGTAAAGCATTTTGTTTTTGAAGAGATAATATGTTTTTCTATTCATGTTTTTAATTTAAATCTCTTCGAAGGAAATATATCGTAGGTTGATGTTTCATTTGCAGTGAATAGCCCTTGTGTTGCTTCTAGTATGACATTAATAAAACAAACTAAAACAATTCATTTGCAGTGATTCAAATGTAAGCTTTTGACCTGTATATATTTTTAATCTTTTTCGTTTTAAAATTCAAAAATAAAAATTAGTACTACTTAATTTTAATTTTTATTCATTTTTTGATAAACACATGTTAAATATAAATGTAAAAAGTTTCAGTTACTCCTTCAAATGTTTCTGTAACAAAGTTAGAATTTAGATTATTTATATGAATTCAATGTAATGTATTAGAGAATCAGCTTGGAATCATTAAAAGTCTCCAAGTTTGCTGAAATGAAACGAATAAAAAATTAAACTTTTAAATTATATTTCAAATTTTATTAAAGTGTGTTAAAGATTTATATTTGATATAAATCAAAGTGTGATTTTAAACCATATATCAGCTGTGTGATCTATATTTTAATAGAAAACTATATCTTGTAAATAGTCTAAAAAATCTTTACATAGTTTTCAACTTGAGACAAATAATTAAAAATGTTTAATTTAATTTTATCAAGTATTAATTAATTTTTTTAGATATAAAAGTAAGTTTTTTGAAGAGGGAGGAAGTTGGTAAACAATGCTTTCATTCTGTACCAATCAGATTACTTCATTTTCCTAGTACATAGATAAGAGTTGTTATTAAAATTAAATTAATACTTGAATCAAATTTAATTTTAGATGTAATTAAATGAAATCAATCCGTTAAGCCTTACAGAGTATTTCTATGATACAAATATGGAAGAGAATTTCAAGTAAACTAGTTGGGCAAGTTTACTGGCAGTTTAATTATAAAGTTCCTTCATATTGCTGGATATATGTTGGGATTTGAAACTTATAGAAGTTATCAAAAGTGGGCTTTTCTTTTTTTTTTCTTCCACTGCTGAATGCTCAAATTTTTCAATAATAGGAAAATATTAAGTGAATACATCTTTAAAATAAACTATTTATCATAATTTTGCTACTTTTTTTTTAAAATCTTCAATCAGAGGTTATTTCATTAATACTTTTCAAAGAAATAAACAGCAACCTTTATTTCCCACTCCTCATGCTTTCTTTATTTTTTTCTTCTCATGCTTAATCTTGTTTGTTGTTGGTTACAATATTCAAAACTTATCATTCTCAAAAAATGAATTTAGAAAAGGAAAAACGAATTCCTGTTAAAAAGAATTGTTTCATTCATTTAACTTAAAAGTTGTATAATTTATTGGCTAACTTTAAAGTATATAAATGCTAGAGTTATATTCAGAGTTAAATAAGAAGTAAAATTGTTAATTTAATGCCTAATCACATTGTCAAAACTAAAATAGATAATATTTTAAATTTTGTAATTCACATGTAAATTTTCTCTTGGTTTTTATTTTAAATAATATTTATTATATTTATGATAAAATACTGTGAGGTTAAAATCCAAACTTTTACCTTCATATTTTTACATCATGCTTGAGTTAAAATGGTCTGAAATTAATATTTCTGTGAAAGCTTGTTTTATTACATGCTTTACACATTATGTTATATCTTATTATTTTAGTTATTTTAATATATTATTAATATATTTTATTTTCTGTTTAAAATTTTCAAGGTTAATATGGTTTTTCAAACTAGGATTTCTTAAATGCCTGTTTAAATATCTTCTCATTTTATGTAAATTTCTTAAGATCATTCTGTTTAACCTGAATAATGTCAGATCATATAAGGTAGGATTAACCACTTCCCAGTTTTGCCCGAACGCTGCTTGGGTATTTAAAAATGGGCCTTCCCTGATTTGCCCGAACACCGCTCGGGCAACACATTTTTCGACGCTAATCCACTGATTTGCCCGAGTTTTTTCTTCTTTTTTAATTTGCAATGTTTCTAACAAGTGGCTCTAGTTGTCCAGTAAAAAAAGGACCATAAATCAAGTTTGAACTGGTTTCTAGGTCAGATTTTACTGCTTTTTTTAAGCGGGAAGAAAAGCAAATTTGATTTTCACTTGCTCAGTGAATCACATGTTGTAAATAATATATTTTTTTTAATTCGGAGGTAAAATAAAAGCAGAATGAGTGACGATAATAGAATATAACTCTGAATCTCAATGAATAGAACATAATCTCAATGAGCAGCTTATAATAGAAGGTAACTCTGATATTGAATCAGACAATGAATCTGAAATTTCACTAAATGATTCTGGTGGTTACGAAAAGTTTATTATCCGACTTCTCTAGTGATGAGGAAACGGAAATATTACATGACCTTACTCAAGTTCGGAACTTTTGTGAAATTGATACTAGTTATCCTCCTTTTGCACCACCACTTTTTCCTTTCACAACAAATCCAGCTGTTCATTTGAATAGTGATATAAGTGTTTTAACCCTACAATTTCTTGATATTTTCTTTGATGATAATCTCCTTGAAATGATAGTCGCTGAAACTAATCAATATGCAGATCGATTTATTCGAAGCAGTAATCTACAAAGAAACATCAGAACCAGAAAGCGGGAACCAGAGAAGAAAAACAAAGTTCAAATTTTTATCACTTTGAATATTTTACAAGGAAATGTGAAAAGGCCTGATTTTGAGCACTTTTGGAGTAAAAAACATTCAACATCAACACCCCCATTTTTTTTTTTTCAAAAATCATGTCTCTTTGACGCTTTAATCTTATTCATCGATATTTACATTTCTCGAATGACACCAAATTTGAAGCTAAAACACATGAGGGCCCTAAGTTGCATAAACTATGTCCGGTAGTTCAGTTTTGCCAGTCTTTCCAGTTAGGCTATTGTTCCAAAAAAAAGTCAACTTTAAGTGAAAATGTAATTTTTTCGCAATAAATAAAAATTAGCATAATTTCTTAAAATCAGTGTCTAAAATTGTTTTTGCTGCTGTTTTGATTTTATATAATCGAAAGGAATAAGAAATTGTGTTTCAAAAATATGCTTATTTTATGACACAACATGACAAAAAAAAAGAAACTGTTAAGTGGTTAAACAACTATTCTTGATTTTTTACTTTAAAATTAATATTTGAAAATTATATTTTAAAGTTATGTTTTAAATTTTTCAGAGCCCATATGGACCAGATGTGGTACCAGATAAAGCACCAGAAGCTATTTCAAAAGTTATGTGCAGTGTACCACCAGAACAATTATATGAACTTATGATGCAAATGAAGGTGTGAAATTAAAATGATCCAGTCTAATGTAGTTGTCAATTTTATTTTTATTTAATGATGTTAAAATAATTCTATTTGGCAGACATGTATTGAGAATAATCCTAATGAATCCAGAAACTTGCTAATACAAAATCCCCAACTCTCTTATGCTCTTCTTCAAGCTCAAGTGATTATGAAAATTATTGATCCAGAGACCGCCAAAGTAATTATGATGAAATTATTTGTATTAAGTTGTTTCATTCTGTTGTGCTTTGTGCTGTTTCAGATTATTTTTATTAATAAAATTATAATTGAATATTATTTGTGATGTATTATAGTTGCAATTACGGCGATTTAGATAAATTAATACTTTTTTATAATTAACTATCTGTGGAAGCCTTTCATATAATTAGTAAATTTAAAATACATATTCATGGTAAAGTAGCAAAATATTTTATGTTTATGAAACAAATTTTTTTTTCTCTTAACCCTTTTGGGACGGATGTCCCATATATGCATCACTTGTGATTGTTTTTCATTGAGTGGGCGTCCCATCTATGCATTGCTAGAAAATTTGTGTAGGAACTGGGTGATGCATACGTGCATTTCACACTGGAATGTTTTTTAAAGACCTCTAGATGGCGTCCTGTGTCCGTTACTTTTGAACTGAACACAGTTTTAGGATCCTGACTTTCAATTTGCTCATATTCTGCCTTTCTTTGGTATATTGCCCAAACATTCTCTTTTCTGATTTCTCTCCGAATGCCTTTTTTTTGGTTTTTGCTACTGTAAATTTATTTTTAGTAGCAAAATATTGATATTTTCTTTTAGTTTTACTGCCAGTTCTGTTACTCTTTGCATTGCTTTCAGATTTATTTCATGTAATTCTCTTTCTATTTTTGGAAGCCTTGTTTCTAGTTTACTATGACGAAAAAGCATTGTTTATCAGAGGAAGAATATAATTGCATGATCAGTGAGTCGATAAGTGATGATAATGTGATTCATATTTTAAAGTGTTGGAAAACGATATTTCTAGTGATTCTGGTACAAACATTTTGTCAGAGATGTATAATACAGGAGTTTACATTTCTCTGTGTTTCCAGATTCACCACATTTGGTCTTCGTTTTAAATTTTGTTACTTCTTGTAAATAAGTTTTCATATATTTTTTTTTATTAATTCTAAAGTTTATTAATGTATTTTGTAAAAAACTCCAGAATAATTTTGATAGTGTTTCCGAAAGTTATTTCTGAAGATAATTTTTTTATATGTATTTTTTGGTAAAGTAAAAGAAAAAGATTATTAAATGCTTATTTTTAAATATATGGCAGTTTAAGTAGTAATTTAAGATGGTACCAAAAATTACAACATTAGGACTTACTTTTTTTCATGATTTTTTTTAAAGTTAGGCTTAACAACGCAAAAACCTCATTCCATGAGATGACTGTCCTTGAAGAACATCATAAAGAAAGGCATGCCTTCTCAAAAGGGTTAAAAATTACATATGTGAATTGGCATTAAAGCAAAGTAATTAGTAAAAATAAGTATACATTCTTATTATAATTGCTTTGGTAAAATTGATTTGAATATGCAGTTGTACTTAAAACAGTAGTTTGGATTTCTTATCTCTAAAAAAATACTGAAATTACCTAAATGAAATCAGTTCATTGATTAAAATATTTTACATTGAGTAATAAAATATTTGTCTTTTGTTACTAATGAGACAAACATTTCTGTTTTGTCTGCATCAAAAAGAAATTTCATTTTTCTAATATTGTTAACTTTCATCTTTTCAGAATATGCTTCATACTCTAGGTTTTCAACCACCTCCTGCTGGAGCTCTCCTGCCTACTCCTGATAAAAAACCTGTACCTTCTACTGCTCTTCCTGTAAGTATGCAAAAAAGTGGGGAAGAAAGGTAATTTTGAGGGAAAATTTAATTCACGTTGTCTTTAAAATTTTAAATATTTTTAGATGTTCTCTGAAATATTTTAAAGAAGCAAGTAAATTGAGAGTTTTAATTATTTTGTTATTATGGTATAGTTTTAAAAATATACATCTTTCTTTTATTTAGGTAAAAAAAAAATATACTGTGTAAAAATCCTGATTTTAAATTCATAGGATTCATGTATCTGATAATCAGTAATGGGTGAAAGAAATGATGCATTGCTAATAATCTTTATTTACAGCTTTATTTCTTTTGCATTAATCCTTGACAACTTGAAAACAAGCAGTTATAAGTAACATTATTTAGCTCTTTTTACTAAATTAGTTTTCAGTAAAATATCAACTCTTTAGTTCAAATAATTTAAAAAGTGTTAATGTACTAAATGAATAGAAGAGAAATTTTTTTGACTTTTGTAACTTATAAATAATTTTTGAAAATTTTTACTGAAAAAAGGGCTTGCTATAAATTTCTAATATAAAATCTGAAAAAGCCTAAGATTTTTTTTTTTTTGAGACGAAATGTTTTTCAAATGGCTTAATTATCATCAGTTTCAAAATAATTGTGTTGTATCAATCCTTTGTGTGAAATTAATAGATATTGAAACTAAGAATTTTTTCTTCTTAAAATAAAAAAACAACTATCCAATTAAATGTGATAAATATAATATTGAATAAGTTCTTTTGCATTAATGTGGTTTCAAAACATTATTTTCTGAACTTTTATTTATAATGAAATTTTATATGATAAAATTTGTATTAAGGGAATAACAAACCCTCTTTTTACTTTAAATTGCTTTGCTATAAGTAAAAGTGCAATAGTTAAATGTTTTTGACTAATTTTTAAGAAGATTCAAATATTGTGTGTTTAATTCATTTATATATAATGTAGTATTATTTGCTCTAAAGATTATGGTTTTTTAAAACTTAGGAATTGCTGATAAATAAGCTGAACAAGACTTTAGTATTATTGCAAAGGTATTTGTGGAAATTGCCAATTTCTAGCAATCAGATGCTAATTTTTCATGATGTTCATATATGTTATATCCAGTTTTGTTTTAGTAAATGGTTTTTTTTTTTTTTTTGTATTTTCAACAGTATTTAGTTCCTGTGTTTCTCTTTATTATTACATTATTTTGTCCACACATATACTCGCACATTGTTCTTCCTACTCCATGTAACTCACTCTTACTACACACATATATTTCGGTGGAGCGCTAACAGCACCACCACCTGTAGTAAACAATTGAACAATTTTTAATAACCGAATCTAATGCTGTTTAATTCCTTACACCAGCAGCACCTAAGAAATGTGGTTAAAGGCAGGTGACTACTTTCAAACCAGTTGTCCCTTCTAATTCCATTGTGTTGAATATAGTTTTTTACATTCATTTCACTTACATACCTGCTTCCTTAAATACAACTTTAAGCCATTTGATTTCGAGCATTTGTATTTCTGATGTAAAATATTATAGTCTAAAAAAATTCTATCACTTTTTCTTATATTTTAAGCAAATTCCACAATCTTATTTTTAGAAATTCTTTAAAAAGAAAAGAAAGAAAGTGGGGCATTTATTTTCTTTTTAATATTAACCCCACAACCAGAAAGACCTGAAATCAGAATGTTAATATGAAATCAGAATGTCAGCCTATAATACTAAAAAATCAAATTTAAAGGTGTGTACATAACACAAATTTAAATTAAGGAAAATTATAAGTTAAATGCATAAATTGTCTACAAAATTTGGTTTTGTACTTTAGTTAATTTATTATAATCAGAATGTAATGGGTATTATCTATTCTTGTGAACAGTTAAATCAAATGTACATCTTTAAAAATTTTTATAGTAATAGATATTTTAATATTTATTAATTTGCAGCAAACTTCTTAAAAATTAATTATTAGAAGTGAGAAGATAGGATTATATTTGTAGCAAAAATAATTCAAGTACGATTAATAAACATGCAATTTTAACATTTTTATTGCCTAGGAAAATCAAATGATGAAATATTTCTGAATTGAAGTGTTTAAAATTTATCTACAAAAGACATGTTCTAATGAGGATGTATCCGAAATATACTCTGAACGCATAGCTTACATTGGTTCCAATCTCATTTTATGTGTATTTTTATTTTCTGGGAAAAGGGACATGAATTTTTATCAATTTGTCAACATCTCATTTGAGCATAAATTTTATAATTATGTTAACAGTTTATAATTTTTTGTAGTTTTCACTGCATGTTATAATTGTTACAAATGTAATGCATACTTTTCAAACTTATCAAGGCTTATTTCTTACCATTAATTTTTTTTTTTTTAACTCCTGTTAATTTTTATCAATAACTACAGTTCTGATTGTAATGATTTAATAAAATGAATATTAAGTTGAGAGAGGGAAAGAATTCTAATATATATTTTCATGTGGGGGGTTTGCATAAAACCATATTGTAATCAGAAATGATAATGTATTATTACTTAAAAATTTTATACTTTTAGAATTATGAGATAAAAGCTTTCCTCGTGTAATTTAAAATTTAATATTGTGGAATTATAATTCTGTTAATAAAATAATCCATTTGAGTTTTTGTATAAAATATAATTATTAAAATTATATTTTTAGATCAATTTCTTTTATTGAAACTAACTGTATAAGAGATTTTCATTTTTTGTTTCATAAATCTGAAGTAACATATCCTTATCCCTTCAGGTTCCTCCTGTTAATTTGGAACCTCCAACATTTTCCACAGGTAAGCAAAAACTTATGTATATAAAGACAAAAATAAATTTTCAGAAATTATTAATCTTTGCTGTTTTTTGTGTTTAGATGTATTATCTTTCAATTTCATAGAGTTAGTTATGGTCTTAATATTAAATCCTGCATCCAAATTAATAGGTGTCTATATTCTTTTGTAAATATAAAATATCAGTTATATGTTTATTTCCCAAATTTATTTGTGAGGAAAACAAAATATTTTGGAATTCATATTAAATTCTTGTTATACAATTTATTACAAGTAACTCTAACAATAAATCGCATGCACCAAATGCCATTGCTTCTCAAACATTTTTGTTATTGTCCTCCTTGTCTGTAAACAAAGATTGGACATACCTGGAAGATTATAAATTATATTACACACACACACAAACACACACACACACACATTTGTATATTATCTGTTCTCTTTCGAATTGCTTATATACCCTCAGGAAGGTCTTCACATACTTCCAGGGAATAATACATCACATTTTGAGAAACACCATTGTATGTTCTATAAAAAGTGTCTGTATTCTGGTTTTGTTTTGAATTAAAAAAAGAATTCAGGTGCTTTTAGTATAGTAACATTTATTTATCAATAACAAGTACAAAATTTCTCTTTTAGTAGAGGTTAGTATTTTATTTGCAGAATCTTAGACGGAAAACAATATTTTTAAAAACAGTTTAATAACTATTGACAACATCTAAATTTCTCAAACCTGCTTTACTTATATACTACTGATATAATAATAATAATATATAGATCTTTATACGGTTTATTTTATTCCAGCAATGACTCCTGCTCAAATGAACTCTTTGCCACAAAATCCTGGAATGCCAAATCCAAGACCAACTCAGCCTGTTATTCCACTCGCAAGACCTGCTCTTTTGGGTGAAAGGCCAGCTCTTATTCCTGAAAGACCAACTCTTGTACCTGGTCCTTCTAATCCAATTCTTCAAAATCCATTTCCAGAACGTGGTAAGTAAAAAAATTATCTTTGCTATATATAACTCTAAGGTATTGTCAAATTTACTGAAATGAAAGAAAGTAAAAATACCCCCGCCCTACCAATGTAAAACAGATTAGATAAATAATCTAGATGACAATATCCTTAATTTTTTTTCACAGACAGGGTGATTCAAAATTGTATACCTTTTTTTAAAATTTTTTTTTGAATTGATGATGTTACAAAATAGATTGTCCAATATACAAAATTTACCTAATTTGTGTTGAACTGAAATCCTGGAGGAGCAGGCATTAATCTATCTAAATTTACTTAACAAGTTTTCTAAATGGTCTGAATTCTTCATGGGAATTGTCATCCAAAGATTCCAACAAATCATATTCAGGTTTACTATCACTTCCTAATTCACTGAACAAGAATTCTTCATCAGTATCTTATTCTTATATTTGGACAACAATAATTTTTCATGATTAACATAAGCAAAAATTGCAAACCTCTTCTTGAAATTCATTATATAGATTGCATTAGAAACATGCGTCACAATGTCCAGTGCCAGCAAATACAACATTGTAATTGAAATATTATGCAATAAAGTTTAAGTATTATTGTGTAGACATGTGTCGGAGCAACACTTAGAGTAAACTGTTAAATGGTTAAAATTACACTTTTAAATTAAAATAAATTTAGATTAGTATACAATATGTAATAATCCTACTAAGATTACTTGGAAATATATGTAGTTTCAAAGTTAGTTTGTATTATGATACAATTAATTGCAATTTTAAATGCAGAGAGTGTGAATATTATGAGAATTAAAATGGTACAATTCTCTTAAAATTTGAAAATTCTAATAAGAATGCATGTTGGAAACAAACTTTCTATGATACTTTGAATGTAAATGGCTTTGAAAATTTCATTTTATGCTGCTGCAAGAAAGTTAAAAAGGAAAGAAAAAAATAACATAAATAAATGTTTGATTATTTTTAAATATGCTCTTTTAAGTTTACTTTCATATGTAATTTCCTTTAGAACTTCCAATTTTAAATCTTAAAATTATAATTTAAATCTAGTTATATATCTGATGTTAGTGTTATCTTCTATTAAATCTAGTTATATATCTGATGTTCTATTAAATCTAGGTATAAATCTGCTATTAAGTGTGTAAAATTATTTTTTAATTTGAAGTATATTTAAAATTAAAAGTTTTTCAATGAAGAATGCAAGATTTTCTTATATAAAAAATAACTAATGAAATATATAGTTTTACAAATTAGAATTAAGAAAATTTGTGACTAATTAAAAGAAACCAAAAACTCTTTTGGTCAGTGGTTCTATCTGTATACTCCTTATCTGCCTAATCCTCAAACTTCTGCTGAAATAAATTTTTAAACAAACATCTGTTAGGAATGGTATTAACTTCTTAAAATTTAAATGAGATAGTTATAAAAGTGTTCAAAAAAAAGTGGGTTTTTTTTTAGGACAAAAAAAAAAAAAAAAGTCAGGCACTCACACTTTATCTGTAATTAATAACTCTACATGTAGAATTATTTTGATGTGTAAAACACCTTATAATCACATTTTCTACATTGAGTGTGAATGTACAAGGGGTTTTCAAAAAGTAAATGTACAAAGTAAATTTATTCATTACAAAAATTTTATTTATAAAACGTCCAATACAAATAATTTACTGGTACATGCTTTATTTTTCTATGTAGTTGTCATCGTTGTCCAAATATTTATTAAACCTGGGTACAAGCTTTTGTATCACATTCAACGATGTTCACCACCTGTTGTCGAAACCTTATTTTAACTTCATTTTTGAATTCAACATCATGAAAGTTTTGTTTTGAAAAATCTTTAAGTAAAGGAAGAAATGAATGTCACTAGGGGCACAAAGATTTAGATTTCATGGGAGATTGTTCAAAATGTCTTTTTTGAAACTTTTGATTAGTGTCTTGGTTTCAATCTCTGTGTAAGCCTGAGCATTGTTATGAAGCTTGTAGACTTTTCTTGTCTGCACATACTGGTAAAGAGTGGTTCTAGACATGTCTGATAAGATATTATTCAATTCTGTAAATGCAAGATGCCTATTTGTGTTGATTGTGTCCTCTGTTCTTTGAAGAAAGGCTTCAGAAATTTTAGATGGCTTACTTGTTTTCTATTCGTCATGAACATCACTCCTATCTTCGGAGAAATCATGACACTACTTCTATAGATGGAAGAAATTTCTTTGTGAAAATCCACTGACCTCTCACATTTTGCATTCTGAAAATTTACAGTGTTTTGAATATAAGGCTTGGCAATATTTTTAATCGGGGAAGCATCCTGAAAATATTTTATGCAAATCAGATTTAGCACAGGAATGATAAATGAGCACAAGTTAAAAGCAAAAGGTTGAAAGTTAAAAAAAAGCCAGTGTTGCCAACACATTCACAAAAACTTTTCCCTACCTCTTTACTTGTATCTTTACTTTTCGAAAACGCCTTGTTGAAATTGTAAATACAAGAGGTTTTTCATCCTTCATAATTATTCTACATGTAGTGTAATTATTTTCATTCATAATATTTTTGTGCCCTATCATGTGGCAGTGGTCAGCTAGTAATTCAATTGTGACTTTAAACAGATTTCTATTGAATACCAGCAGATTTGTAGCTGATCTCTTATTCTTGATGTTCTAGGTTGTTTTCTTAAACCTATCAATTCAGGAATTTTATGCTGTGATTGCTTTGAACAGTTTTCTTTATAATAATTTTATTTTAAATGAATATAATGTTTGCACTATTTTCGAGTATTAATACTAGTAGTCTTAGTTTGGAATAAACGTTATGAATAATTACTATACAATTTACAAGATAAAAATTGTCTCTCTGTGAAATTGTTCATTAATGACAAAAAATGGGTGGATGGGATGAATATGCTTAGTGACAAAAATGGTTGCAATTTCGGAACAATTCGAAGATTTATTATAAAGCTTGACTATTATAAAAACTGAAAGTCAATTAGGCATTGATCCACTTCTGGTCTAATTTGGATTGATCTCATGGTCAAAATATATGTTGTGCATTGATTGCAGAAATTTACCTTGACTGTTTTAATGCTTTACTGTCAGATTTGTGTTCATTACGAGCGTACGACAGAATTTGAAAGAAGTCATGTCATCAGATTGAAAAGGCGATATGGACAAATCATAGAATCGGTTAGATTTGGGTATAAGTGTTGCTGCAATTAAATGATTATGCTATAAGTGGTGAACGATGGCAGATTTCAGTATCAGAACATTATTGGTCAACCTAGAGCTATAACAAAAGGGTCAGAGCAGCATAGAGATCCTGTTTTCGTTGCTGTGTACCAGTCAGTAGTGCATTATGGGTGCTTTGTTAGTCAATTGTGGTACACTTACTACACAGCAAGTAATACATAGACAAAATTTGATGTGTTGCCCTTTCTTTCGTAAAACCCCAGATTTGCTTTTCAACAAAATAATGCCCGAGCTCACATAGCATATCTTCCCATGAATTGTTTTCAAGCTTATCAGACTATTTTACTGGTTAGTTAGGTTGCCTGATTTCACCCTCATAAAACGTATTTAGAACTTGATGTTTGCAACTGTCACAAAATGTTATCACCTTAGCCCAGGGCTTCTTAAACTATGGGTCGCGACCCTAGCAAAATTCTGCGGTCGCGAGAGATTTTAATGTCAAATATTTATATATACCATTTTATAACATCACTAGAGTTGGTGGAATACAGTGGACTTGCAGCGTCTAGACACGCACATTTGTTGAAGGTTTTGAGCTATCTCCACCGACAGTAAACGATCGATGATCGCTATTATTATACTGTGGCTATACATTGTTATTGCGTTTGTCGGTATTGTTGTCATATCGCGGTAATCAAGTGGAATTACGTTTTCCGATATGACGTCATCTCACACATCTGGCAATGGAATCGGGAATTTGCATTCGACGGTGTTTTTCTATTACGTCGTATGAAGTTATTTTTCATTGGATGCCGATTTTTAACTGTCGAGTTGACGGTGTCGAATGCAAATTCCGGAATATATATAAAGGAGATCTTTGTAGATTGATTGATGACTGACTGACTGGACTTGCTGCTTCTTGGATGCTTGAAGGATGGTGCAAGAGTCTTTGGCTGTTATAGGAAGCTCTTTTTGGATGCTGTATGACAGCTGTTTATGAATGGCCAAATAAACTGGGGGCTTCATGCTTTTTTGAATATGATCGATGTGATCATCACTATAATGTTGGAGCTTTCGGTTTAGAAAGTGATATTATTAGTATTGTAAATAATGTAAATAAATAATAGTTTAAAATAAATATAGATTTTAAAATATTAGAATTTGTCTTTCTCTGTTGATGTGGCATTATATATTAAATTAAATTATCAAAGGCCTACTCTGAGGCAGGCCAACAGGTATCATACATGTTGAATAAACTGCGCGTCGCTGACTTCCCACTATGACCGCCACCTCTAAATATCACACACAATCAAAGGGAGGAATGCGCGCGCGTGCACACGTGCAACCTGCAGCTAAACAATGATTCATGTATGGGGTCGTCAAGAAACTTGCAATCATAAATGGGGTCGTGAATGACAAAAGTTTAAGAAGCCCTGCCTTAGCCCATCATTTGAAGACATTGTGTCAAGAAATCCGGTTATACACCATCCTGGAACTTAATTACTTTATGTCATGCCGGATGACTGTTTGCATAAAGGGCAGAGGTAGATCAATGTCTTATTGACTTCTTCACTTAGTAGCAATCAAATTCTGAAGCGAAGAATTTAATTGTTCTGAGATTGTAATTTCTTCCTGTTATGCATATTTATCCCATCCTCCCATTTTTGTAGCAATTGGATAGCTTCTTTATGGTGTGTAGAATTTTTTCTCTTAGAGTGTTTAAAAATTTAAAATACTTAACTACAAAATAAAACTTCATTAAAATATTTTTTATTTAATATAACTATAACCTAAATTATTAAATATAGAAATAGTAGAAAATACAAATATTTTAATTATTATAAGAAATTAGATACAACTTATATGAATAGGTTATAGATGTAAATTGTATTTTAGATATGATTTTCTTTATTTAACTTTACATATGTATTACTCAGAATATGCATATATTTGTTTTGGGTTTTAGTTTTATGAACTTGTAATCAACTTAATTTAGTTTTGTTATATTTTCATGATCATTAATTAAAGAGGATACATTATATTCAACTATTGGATGTATCTGGAGAGGATTTTTTAAAAAAATTCACCTTAGATTTTGTAAAATTTCATGTTGAAACAATTTTTTGGTATACTTTGCATCTGCAAAATACTAATTTTTAAAGAAGATTAACTTATTTTGGGGGGAGGTGTAACCTAATTTGGTGATTTTTAAAAATAATACTGAAAAGTGTTAGCTTCTGATTTTTTTAGTTTTATTTTCATTCCATCCAAAAATCTGTTGATCTAAACAACACAATATTCATATGATGTTGGGAATAAACATTTGTCCCTCTTTTTAAAAAAAATGGGTAAAAATATCAGTTTATTTGATGCAAATTTTTAATTAACTATAAGTGAATGCGTTTTGGGTTTTTTCTCCTTGTTTCTTTTATTAAATGAAAATTACTGCTTTACTACTCACTATTCTGATGCATATTATGTCAGTTGACATCACAATCTATCTTCCTTATAATTTATTCTCAGTTCTTTAGAGATTGTTATTTTTATTCATTTGTTTGTTCTCTGTTCTGTATTACGATTTTTTTAATGAATTATCTCAAAAAAGTATTCTTTCATTACAAATAAATTAACTTTATTAACAAACACTGGTATTTCAGTGCTTGATTAATAAATCAACTTTCACATTTGCCTGGGAACTGCAGGATCCACCCCCATCATATATAAATTTTTATGTTTAGTTCTTTGCTATGTTATAAGCTAAATCATTTTTGTACGGGAGGTTAATTTGCTGTTTACTGAAAATTATTTAGAAGGTTCATTTAAAGGTGAGCCTTCATATAAAAAATTATTTCAAATTTTTGGATATGTCGCTTTGGGATCGATTTAGATATGAACCATTATTAAAAAATTTATGCTTACTACATGAATTGTAAGTTTTATTTTAAAAAAAATCACCCTTACTGAGAAAAGCCAATGAATAAAAAGGAAAATCTGAAGCATAAAATATGAGAGCGTATTGTTACCAATTTCCAGATATTAGCTTATCATGAAGAATGGTTTTTGGTATGTTTAGATAGATTTCTTTCATCTTAAACTCTGATGTTATTTTTGCATTCATGTGACAATAATTATTTAGGTAACTTATTTTTTGTGCAAGACTTATTGTTATTATGTGTTACTAAAAAGGAATTTCTCATTTTCACTTTATTTTTGTTTTAAGTATTATTTTTTTACTCTCCAATATTTAGATTTTAGGTTTCTTTTGTATATGTGCACTTGCATTTTTTATTTTTTGATATTTATATTTTGACCAGTTTCTGTTGAAGAATGAATGATTGTCATTTTATTAAGAGATTTTGATCAAATTTCTAAATAGGCCGTTAAATTCTTTATTTTTAATTCAATATCAATAATGCTTTTCCCTCAGATTTATATGTTATGAATTTAATAAAAGAATTATTTCAAATTTTTAAAGTATAGTGTCGTATTTCAAAAGATAAGGACTTCGTATTTAATCTTCATGATTCATCATTATTTAATTGCGAGGTTTGCATCTTATTAAACCTGCAAGATTTAAGATAGGGAAACTTTTTTTTTTGTATATTATTCTCATATAATTTTATTTTGTTTCATGTGCAGCTCGTTTCCCTCATCCTAGAATGCCTACCAATGCTCAACAAAATAAGTGGAATACTACTCCTGGTAATTGGTTCATTTTTCAAAATTGCTGACAAAACTCTTTCCATGTATAATTTAACCATTCACAGAATTGGTTGACAATGAGAGAATGAGAGGATAAATTGAGCTTTTTGCCAAATAAACTGGTTTTTCAATCTGTGCAAAATCTTAAATTTTCGTATGATATAAATTTTGTATTTGATTAATTTTTTAAAAATATTTTTATATGAAAGATAAATTTTTAAAAAAGGTATCAATATAGGGGAAAAAAACTTTTTTAGCGAATAGTTATCTGAAATATTCTCTATTTTTTTAAAAAGTGTTTGTAAAATTATTTTTGAATTTCAACATATTTGTTAAAATCATTCATTTTTCTAAGAATTTTATTATATTGTTTATAATTGAAATATATGCATTTTCCCAATTTGTATCTATATTTTGCTTAAATTAATTTTTTAATATGAAATGTGTTGTAGGTTTTAAAACATTTTATTTGATTAGATATGTGAACAATTTTTCAAATATATATGCTACTTTCTTGATATATTTTTAATGATTTTAAATTTATATACTTGATGTATGTATTATATATACTTGTACTGTGATAATAATAAAGTAATCATTTCAATATTTTAAGATGCATTACTTAACATTTTTGCATCAAGTATTAATGTTTTATTTTCAAAATATTTGAATTTTTATGTGCTCAAAATTGACCCTATATCCTTAAATTAAATAATCAATAATTCATAATTTAATCATTTGATTTGGTTAAGATTAAAATTTTAACAATCTTATAGTCCTAAAAAAATGTCTTTTAAGAAGGAATATCTCTTTTTTTATATAATAAGGTAATTTTTGTAACAAAACATTTTCTGAAAATGTTTTGTACTCAATTAATTTTGAAAAATTTGTACTGAAAATATTTTTTAAAAAAATTATTGGATATCAAGGAAAAAAAATTGACTTAAAATGGATAAAAATGTATTTTCTGACACAGAAATTGCATTGTTTTGTAATTTTTTTTTATTTTAACATAAAGAGATAAATATTAAAGTACATTGCAAAAAGTTCTTTGAGGAGAGAGAATGTTTGTTTATATATAAATAGTGGAGGGATATGCAGAGAAAAATTTTTTATTGCTGTACTCTCTAGAAAATATTGTGTTCTTGAAAATTATGTTATGTATAAAATTTCATTCACTTAATTTTTTGACATAGTGAAAAAAAAAATTGCAAAATGCTTAAACTGAACAATATAAATTTTATTAATGTTCTATTTATTTTAATAAATAGTGAATTGAGTTATATAAAAGTATTTCGTTAAATAATTTTTCTTCTCCAAAGATATTTGTTTGTTTGTATTATTTAATTTTTAGCTCTCATGTTTGGGTGACAAACATCTTATAAATTATTAATATAGAATTTAATTTTTTAAAAAAATAAATAATTGTATTATATATAAATTTTTTATAAAAAGGCATGTTAAATTGTTCAGCATTATGGTTACAAGAGTACAATATTAAACATTACTCAGTATGTATACATGCATAAAAAGTGAATATAATATAAACATTCATATTAATTTTTAGGTCTTATATAAAATTTATTTTAAATTCTGTATCAAAAGATAATCTATTTATATTAATATATTAGATATTAATTTTTATTTTATATACCAATGCAGACTGTGATATAATGAGTATACATTAATTAGATTACATCAAATAAATGCTTTTTGATTTATATTAGATACTTATTTTCTTCACAACATTAGATCCTCGTGCTCTAGGTGACCGAGATTTACGCCAAATGCCTGTATCGGATAGAGATCTTCGCCCTCCACCTATGCTAATTGGAGATAAAGACATGAGACAACCTGTCATCGATCAAGACTTGAGATCACTTCCACCTGGTGGAATGCCAGATAACAGATTTGATCCCAGGTATCGAAACATGCCAGGGCCAGATGCACCTGTAATGACTGGACCCAATGTTCGACCAATGCATCCAGAAGGCCCTGGATTTGATAGACCACGACCTGGCCAAGGTTTTGATATAAGAGGTGGTCCTCCTGCTACTGCTTCTAGAGTGGAAGATCAAAGAGCTGTGGTGAATCCTAATGTTTCTGGTCCTAGGCCTCCAACGGTAGTACAAAGATAATTATTGATGTTTTTGATATAATTATTGGCTCTTTTATTATTGCATATATCATCTCATAGGTAATAGGAATGTTTAAGAGCTTTGAACATACTATTTTAAAAAGTAGAATATTTTTTTGTATATAGTTATAAATTTTGTTTTTTTAAAAAAATGGTTTTGAAAAATTATCTGGCAGTCATTTTCAAGAGAACAAGATTCATTCTGAGGTCATGGATTGAAACATTTTTCTGTCAACACAAATGTTTCTGAATATTTTAATTACTTATAGTCCATCTTCTTGATTATAGTCTGATTTTCAGATGGAAAAATAAAACACTTTTGTGTTCTTTTAATTGTCAGGCTTTTGTCAGACATGTTAACCTTTTTTTTTTTTACCATGTCCAGCTGACATACTATTTTTTTACAATAGGTCCAGAATTTCCTGCATTACAATAGTTGATATTCCACATAATTATTGTTCAGCTACTCAAATAAATATTGCATGCTTTGATAAACTCTAGATATAACTTGAGTTTTACTAATTTCACAATAGAAACTTCTTTTGTCTTATGTATCTTGATTAATAGTGTTCATTTATGTTTTATTTTTCTATTTCCATTTTATTTATTTTTCATCACACAATTTTTTTTTTGATTAATGGTTATTTTTCTGAATTAAAATGGGAAAAGGTGTAAACTTCCTTTCATTTTTTTTAAAGGTGTAAACTTTCTTTTATTCAAGATTCATATCTTGAAAATTCATCAAAAAATGCAATGCTGAATATATTATTTGAGCTGTTCAAAAACATTGCATGCTTTTTATTTATTTACTTATAATTATAGTGCAAGTTATGAACAATATTTTCTTTTAATGGTTACTCTAAACTATTTGAAGAATAGATGTCTCTTCCCTTTTGCTGAAAATATGATTATTTAATAAGAGACTTCTGTAAGTTAAGCTTTTTATTGGGATTAAACTGTGTTGAAAATAATCATGTTCTTATAGAAATGAGGAGTGATTACCTAGAGGACTGTTTTCTGTGAGATGAATTATAGTTCTATAAATATAAAATATTTTATTCTTTTCATGTTAATAGAATCCAAGAATAACTGCTATGAGTGGTAGTTCTCCAGTTGTTGGAGGAGCTTCACCAAATGCTACTGCATCCCCTCGTTCAACCAATTCCTTAGCTGCTGCAGCAGCTGCCATAGCTCCTCATGATCAGGAAAAGGTAATTGGTTTTATTTTTTTTTTGTTTGTGTATGCATAATTAATTTAGAAATGTTTTTTTTTTCTTATAATTTATTTAAGTTTACCAGCTACATAGTACTTTAAATTATTTTGTTAAATTCATGTGGTTCATCCTATAACAATATCATCAGAAAGAGATATTAGCCAAAGGGAGCTCAATTTGCAGCATTATCATAGTTGTAAATAGAGCAGAGAATTATAGTGGGAGATAAGGCATATAAATAAATGAATACATGGCCCTTGATGTGCTTTTTATAAGAAAACAGAGTGTGATTGCTTATTTCCTTGAAATAGGAACTGTTCTATTTGTAATTATGACAATTACGATTTTTTAAGTATGATTTCAGTTTAAGGAATCTTGGGAAAAAAAACACATTTTCTATAGTTAGAATTTTTTTTTAAAATTATGAGTTTTTTCTTGCCGTAATATTTTTTGATATGAAATGTATTGTATTAAATCTCAATAAATTCTTTAATTTTTCAATAAGTTATTGTATGTATTTAGATTTTAGTATAATAGATCTTTAAAATATTTTTTTTGTACATTTAGTGAAGCATTTTTTATAATTAAGAGAAAATTGCAAAATAAATTTTAGAAACATTCCTTATAGTTGTGAAAAACAATGTTTTATTTAAAAATTCGCTGTACCTGTGTTAGAAATTGTTAGTTGTAAAAATAATGGCAAAAAGGCAGAACTCTAAAAATAATAACAAAAGGCAGATTATTTATTATAAAATATGAAACTAGTTTTTTCTATCAACAATTTTTTTTTTCATAATTTTTATTTTTATTTATTATGATGGTAAGTTGCATCTGAAGAAAGATAGCTTACTTTTTTTGAAAAATTTTTACATTAATTTTATTTATATTTACCTGTATTTATTTAAAATTTTATCTTTCTCTAGTTGATTATAAGTGTATTTACAAATGTAAGAATTATTCTATCGCAAATAAATGCTTATATTTAAAAAAATAAACAAATGTTATATTTAATTATTAAAAATGTTTTTTTAACTGTAGTTCTCCCCCTCCCCAGATCTATATGGCAAGATCTAATTATTTTTATTTCTAACTTAAAGTTATCTGCAGTGTTTATTTATTTACTTCCAGAATTTTTGAACAAGAATGTAAAAATAGCTCGCATAGATGTTTGTAAGAATACTTTTTTTTTATTTTCAGGCTTAAAAATAGTTAAAAAAATATTTGTTGCTTGTTTAAAAAAAAAAAAAAATGCAACTATTTGATTAAAATAGAATGTAAGGTAATTCTAAATGTGGGATATTAAGGAGGAGTTACCTTAATTCTTATTTTGTGTCACTCATTTATGAAATATTTGCATAAATTTAGAAAAATTTCTTAAATATTTTACACATTTTTAGATTTGTTTATTACAATGTTACATGTTTCAAACATTCTTCTTCCTTTTTTTTTTTTTCAGGCTGCTTTAATCATGCAAGTTCTGCAATTATCAGAACAACAGATTGCTATGCTACCGCCTGAGCAACGGCAAAGTATAATGATCCTCAAAGAACAAATTGCTCGAAGTCAAAATTTATGAGAAATGTTAATGCAAATAAATGGAATTTTCTTTTTTTTTTTATTTTCACACATGACAATATATCTAATTGCATTTGACATTTTAAATTATTTTTTAAAACATTGTTTATATAGAGTTAAAAATCTCTGATGTATAATTTTTTTTGTGGTACTCATTCGTTGTTGACTAATATGAATAAAAAATGTATATAAAGGGTATTTCAACGAAAATTGAGTGTTTTGAATTATTTTGAAATTTGGTATTTTCAATGTAATTGAATTAATGAATTGATATATGAGCTTAAGGATACAAATCTATTCTAATTTAATTCTTAAGTTTAAATACATTTAATTAATTCAACATTTTTGTGACTAGCAAATTTTCATTTTTTGAAAAGGAGTTCATGTGATTGTAAAAGGAAAAAGAAATGTTGGGTTATACATGCAGGTAAAGTAGAATAGTATATTTTTCATTAAAATAAAACCACTTCTATTATTTAACATTTTTCGTGAGTTTTTCTTAATTGAAGAATTCGCAGAATTGTCATTGTTTATTTTACTCTAAACACAACTAATGAAGCTTTTCTCTTCCAATATTTGAAGATTGATAAAGATGAAATTTAGATTATTCACACAAAGATGTGTGAAAAGATCAGCTCAATTTTTGTGTATTTTTTCCTGAATGAATTAAACATATTTTTGAGTGTTATTTTGGAAAACAATCCCCCTTCTTTGAATATAGGGATAGTGAAGGTAATGCAATATCTGAATATTTTTTATGCTCACCTAACACATTTTTATATTTAGCATAACTCAGAGAAACTGTTACTTACATAGATGATAATTTCCCAATATATTTTGCTACTTATAAAAGTTACTAAAAATTCTTGAGTATTTTCTATCTATACAAGTGGAATCTTTATTCTGTAGTTTCCAATCAATTTACCAGAAAAATATTTATTATTTGCTCAGACTTTCTATAGTAAACAAGAAATGCAAAAACTATCACAATTTTAACTGTGAAACATTAAATTTTATGCCAAGAATATTCAAATTTAAATTATTAGTTAATTTTTTTTAATTCTATGTAAATTATAAAAGTAATTAGGTTGGCAAAGATAACACAGCATTCTCCAAGGCTCTTATTTTTTAAGTTTTACCAAGTTTCCCTTTCTTCTTTTGATATTTCTGCTTTTCATTATTAAAAAAAATATGCTTGGAAAATTTCTGAAATAACTAATTATAATTTTCTTGTTTCTTGTATTTTGGAGTACTCAATCAGTACACTGTCTCAAGTTTATTATCGAGGCACTTTAGTGATCTTTTTCTTTCCCATGGGGTTTACTGTCTTTGGTAAACACGGGTGACACACTCCCGGAATACCCTAGCGATCCTTCTCTATTTTCGACCCTCCTTCTTGTCAACCATTTTTACCTTTTTTTGAACTTCACGTCTAGACCACAGTTTAATCTTGTTTGGCGCAGCATAGCCATATCTGGCTCTTGCGCCAATAAACTTTACATTCACTCAAATTTATTGTTCTTTAACAAAGTTAGTATGCTGGTGTCAGGAGCTTAAGAAATTCTATAACTGAGAAAATCAATTCTATATTCTGTGATTGGCATTGAATGTCTACATGTGTTGGGGATTGTTGTGTATCATAATGATTAGTTATCATAATTCTTAAAGAATTATTCAGCAATATTTTCACTATCAACTCAACAGCATGCTCTATCTTGAGAGGAAAAAAGGATGCATATTTTCTGTGTGAGTTATTCTTTAGTAATTTTTTTAGATGTTAAGACATTCACTGATAATTAGTGCCTATATTTTATCTGTATAATACACAAAATATAGAGTTGAATTGTACACCCAACTCTTTTTTTTATATATATGGTAGTGACTCTCAGAAAATCGTGCAAAAAAAAATTAGTTTAAAAAAATACATGCAACATATGGTAAATTTGGGGATATGTTCCACAACTTCAAAAAATCCTGTAAGATGAAAAAATTCAAAATATTTTTCCAAAAAAACTGTGTGAAAAGTAATAATGAAATCCATGTTACCTATTTATAAAACAAAAACAATTCATTTTTATTTAAAAAAAAAATTGAAATTAGTGCACAGGAAAAATTCAATCTATAGATACAAACAACATATAAAAATTCAAATTGAAATTAGGAATAAAACTACTAACAACTATTTATCGTTTCTTGATAACATGCATGCACATTTTATACGAACTGGATCAAAAATGCTATCATCCATAGATGTCAGATATCTCTAGCACAACTGTTGACTTTGATTCAAATGAAGAATTCGTTTTTTTATGGCCTCTGTTTTTTCGACTTCTTTATTATCAGTTTAGAAAGTCAATTTTGTAATCATTCTAAGGGTTTTCTAGTTTCTCAAGTTACTTATATAATTCTTGATATTCTACTACACAAAACTTAAGATTACGTTGAAATTTCAATGCATTCTCAGGATCATGAGTAAGAAAATGTTCCATGCTTGTAGTAAATTTCAAACCCTTGTGAATTAAATTAGCTGTTAATAGCAGAACTTCACTTTTAATTCGTCATTATCGACTTCTTTATTATCATATGTATTCGTCCAAATAGTTTTCATCCTAAGGGTTTTCTAGCTTAAATTATTTTGCATTTTGTTAAAACCTTTGCATTTGATAGACTTATAATTTCAGAACACACAGCTGATTTTTGTACTATGAAACTTCCACTTTTGGTGCATGTGGGCAAAAAATTTTTCTAACAAACATTTAAGGTTGATTGGTGCAGCTGTTTGATGGCAAAAGAAGCATGTGTAATAGAATCTGTAATCGTAAACTTTCTCCATGCTTACACAACAGTCAAATTTTTTTCGGACCTCTGGAATGAAATAGTTGTACCAATTTGTAAACAGATCAGCCGTCATCCATGCCTTTTTATTGACCATCAAATGAACCGAAAGTTGCTTAATGTTCTTACCTCTTAAAGCTCGTGGCATAAGGGATTTGTTGATTAACAGCAGCTTTAACATTTTATCACCAGATGCATTACTACAAAACAAGAACATCACCTGATCTTTGGCTGCTTTAGAACCACCAGTTGATTTTTTCAGAGTTTGCCATGTTTCAGGCATTTTCTTCCAAAATAATCCTGTTTCATTGGCATTAAATATTTGTTCAGGAGTATAACTGCCCTGTTAAATTATTTTTGCTAGTTTATCCAGAAAGCATTTTACAACATTTTCACCTTTCGATGCTACTTTTTTTTAACATTGTGAAATGCATGTCTTTTTAGAATACCTATCGGAATTTAAATTAAACAAACCAGGAAGTAGACCAAGTCACTTGCACATGTGTGTGTGTGTAAACCTACCATCTTCTAATTGCATTGTCAAAATTAGAATTAAAAAAAAAATCGTGTAAAAAAGAATATTGGTGAACCGTGTTATTTCAAAATTGTGTAAAAAAAAAAAAGAGTTGGATGTATATCTAATTCCAATTACATATTGTTCTTGATAGTCAGATTTAGTAAGGGATCATTCTTGTTTCACTGTAATTGTGGTCCTAGTTGTACGAAAGAAACCATTCTAATGTATTTTGTTGATTTGGATGTTTCTTTGTTAAGAATTGTTTTCTTTTAGAGCTGTATTGTTTCTTGTGTATCATGAAATTGGCTTTCACATACATATTTAAACTCGATGAATAACCATCTTAATAGAACAGTTATTTTATAATTAATATAAATGGAGGTTATGCTCAGTATTAATGATTTACTTTTATATTGTAAATATTTCAAATCACATGATGAAATGTGTTCAAAATGTTCACTATAGATATTTGTGTCAAGTGCTTCATTGAAGACACTGTTTTATTTATATTTATTAATAAATTTAGATTATTCTCATGAATTAAATGTTAATCAAATGAATAAAAAGTTTCAATTTGAACTTATTTATATGATTTAAAAATATTATTTTAATTATTTATAAATAATTAAAATAACTGGGTAATAAATAATATTTTAATTTTGTTGAATATGTATTAGTATATTTTGTGACATTATTACTTCTCTATTTAAATAACATGATTAATATCATGTTACTTATGTAGAATGAAAAAAAAAAAAATAATTAATTTATAAAGTTTCAATTTGCTTCAGAAGACTTTTCAAAGCTTTATGCTTTGTTTTTCTCTCTCTCTTTCTTTGTTTAACTAAAAAAAATTCATAATGTATTTTTAATTTCTTTTTTTGAATTGAAACATGCATTTGTTACTGACATTTTGAATTGTTTTCATTTTTAAAGTTTTGGATTTCATTGATTTATTTGTTCTGTATGTTCTTATCAAAAGAAGATTTATAAATTTTTTTTGATTAAATTTATTAATTAGGCATGCATATCCATCCATTTTTATTAAATATTATAAGAATTATAATTTTTTAATTAATGTATTCTACAGATAGATTCTTCTATCCCTTCTGGATTAAGTAAATTATATGAAATGATCTATTATGTATGTATATTTATCTACAATTATGAATCAAAATTTACAGTTTTTGCGTTTTTGATTTAACTAATCTTAAACTGAAAATAAATTTATACATTGGAAAAATAAAATAAGCGTTTTAAAAGTAGTATATATAATAAATGGTAGTTTATCATTAATATGTGTTCATTTCATGTTTTCCCACAGTTTCATCACATCTGATCCTTCTGTTTTCTCTTTAATTCTTTTGTTCAATCTTTCTTCTTGTTCTGGAGTTAGTTCAGTTTTTTCATCTCCTATAGCTCCATTTCTTAGAAAACTTCCATTAAAACCTTGTCCATCCTTAATAGCATTTGCATTGTACCTTGACCATGCTCGAAATCCTCGTGGTGCCTTTGGATTCTCGGCATACTCTTCACAACGATCGATCATCTCTACGAATAACTTATTCGTAGTTTTCTTCATGTATTCAAAACTGCTTTTCTCAACGATTTCATTCAGCAGTTCTTCATTATCTGCTAGGGCAGATGAATACTCCTGTCCTAAGAATTCTGCCAGTTCCTTGATTGTTTTCTTTGGATTCTGCTTCATTTCTTCATATGTAACGAAAAAAATATTGGGATCATTTCGATGTTCATACCATGATAACAGGTTATCGAAATAATCATTGAAATCTGTCTCGCCTTCTATGAAGAGATCAAAGAAATCATCAAAGGAACCGTCATTGAAATAATAAGCTGGAAACAACTTAGTGTGGTGGTAGAAAGAAATGCAACAATCTTTTGGATTCCTTGCCACATATACATACTTAGCGTCTGATGAATAAGGTGTTAAGTTGAATGGAAAATGAATCTTTATGCATCCTTTCCCTGGCATGTGTGGAATTTCTTCTGGACCAAGCATTTCCAGAAATGGACACAAAGCAAAGTATTCCTCAATGGTATTTGGGACTTTTCCTTTGTTGAGAACAAGCATCATCGTCTGGATCATCCAGGTTGTTCCACATTTTGGATATGTTGCTACAAAAACGTCATTCGGGTTTGGCTTGTAATTAATAGCCGCCCTGATTATATCGGGAACAAAGCACTCGCAGTACTTATAGCCATCCACATCAATATACTTTGGTGTTTTTTTAACCATGATAATTGTTTTGTATCCTATATAAAAAGAATGAAAATAAATATTTTTAGTATATTGTATATTATTTAATGTTTTATAAATTGAGTATCTCCTTTGTTATTTTAAATTTCAATTATTAAAAGTTGTAATTTTGTTGGATCACGGTTTGATTTCGAAATTCATTATAACCATGCGATAAGGGGTGTCGCTTTTTTTAAAATTTTTTTATCGTGGCCGCAATATGTTTATGTTAATATGACGTGGAATTTTAGAGAGGACATTAAAGTATTCAACAGGTTTGAAAAAAACGATATCTAATTTTTTTGAAAAAAATTTAGTTCGGTTAACTAAAATAAAAAGAACACGCAGTCGGAGGGTTCTTGAACATCGTGTAAATTTGGAAACTGAAACTTTACATTACTTATACTTCAAAAAGATGATTTAAAGATAATCATACAGCCGAAGATGCTTGACTTAAAAATTAAAAGTGAGAATTACAACCAAGAAACAATATGAGGAAATAAATCTCAGTTTTACCGTTTATTTTCTGGTTATTTGTCATATTAAATTAATATTTTTTGAAAATCCTATCTTTGAAACTAATTTAACCTTTTGTACATAAATTCTGAAGGTTACTTGAAATGGTCAAAACGGCAGCCGGTAGTTAAAATTATATATATATATACTGAACATTTATGAAAAAGTAATTTAAAATATTTAAAAAGCCAGAAAGAAATGTAAAAGTAAATGAATATATCGAACACAGCAAGTCAAAATAGCAATTTCTGGCTGAGGACCGAATAAGCGGGGTTAAATTAGTTTCATGGTACCAACCTTCCCCCTTTGCGACTTGGTAGGCTGAATTAGGAAATACAAAAGAGTTCAATGATAAAAAGTTCAGTGATAAAAATTTCAAAAATAAAATCTATAATTCTAAAAATTATCAACAAATCAAAATATAAAAATTACTTACAAAAATTCAAAGAAATTATTCAAATATATGATTAGAAAGGTCGAATAATCTTCAAATGAACAAAATGCTTAAGATGGATATCAGATACTCGAAATGCAAAAAAATAGCACGTCATCACCATATAAAATAAAAATAGATTCAAGCTATTGTTTGGTTGGTAATAAAGTGTAAAAGGATACATACTATTGGTTGGTAATAAGTTGTTTGGTAAAGGAGTAGAATGGTTCAGAGAATGTGTAAAGATTGTAAACTGTGTAAAAGTAAATAAATAAATTCTTCACGGCTAGACCACTAACAAGCCGACTTTGTGGACCTTGTGTTGTGTGGTGGCTTATGAAATATATTTACTTTTGATTTATTTATTACCATTATATGTATTTAAAAAAAATTCATTTATGTCGTTTACATTTATTCATTATTTAGTTTATCTCAAACATTCCTTTTAATTATTCTTAAACCATCTTTTTCAACTAGTTGTAAAAAAAGGTATAAAAATTAAATTTATCCTCACAATTCTGTTGCACAATTATTTAAAACTTCTACACATTTTTTTTTACATTATTAAGATCTACATATCATATCTCTATTGCTTCTCGTCTTTTGAAAGAAATACATGTAATGCGCTCTTACTTTAATTTTTTATTTTTAATGCAGATAAAAAAATATATCTTTATTTATTTTCCTTATGTTCTATTAGTATTATAATTTGTTATGACCATTTCAGATATGAGCGACATTTACCTAGACTTGTAGAAAAATTTAAATTATTATTATAGAAAAATGTAAATTATATTATTTATGAAAAAGACGTTTCATATAATAGAGTAATGCAGGCTCATTTCTTCCCTTCCAATTGATTTTCTACTTGTTATAATGGCAAATTGTTAATATTTTTGCTCTATTTTTTATATATATATATATATATATTTATTATTAGTAAGGCTATCGATGTCCTACAATATAAACTTTTCAAATTTGTATTGTTTGTATATATTTCCCTTCAGAAAAATAAGATTTCACGAATTGTTAACATATTCTTCTGTAAAATTTACTGTGTATTAAGATATTATAAGACCACTAACTAATTTGTGCATTTCTGAAGAAAGAAGATATAATATTCAAATTTTAAGCGTGTGTATTTAGGATCACTTTCTGTACTAATTGAAACTAAAAATTAATCTAAATTTTATTAAGATCTACTCATTTTCTTAATTATTATTTTAGGTGTCTTAAGAAATTACAAGACCACCTAAGAAAATTAGCATATACTTCACATCAGAATCATTATAACATGCTTGCGTTACTATTTCATGACCACATTACCTGAGAAGCAATGGTGTAGGTTTTGTTATGTTATCCACGATTTATTAAAATATGCCGCGGGGTAAAGAATTTTCTGGGGACAAAATGAGAATAATTTTTTTTGTACTGGTAAATCTGAAAGAGAAATAGCTTGGTTAATAAAGCGTTCTAAAACTCTTGTGGTCGTGGTAGCCTAGTGGTTAATGATCGCACACTTTGCGCAAATATGGGTTTGAACTCTTTTACCACAAAAGTCCCGCCTGATAGCGGGGCTGATGCACGTTAAATCTGTCGAGGTACCAAGTTCTCCCGTTGACGTGGTGTGAAAGTTTGGAGAGGTAAGTGCCAACTTAGGTGTCGTCCTCGTTACTTGACCGAGATCCTTCGCCAATAGCTCCTGTGTTGCTTCTGAGCGCTACGTTGATAAACATCACTCTCTCTCTGACTCTAAAATTGCCATTCACAATGCTGTTAGATAACTCAAACCAAATAAAACGATCTGGTGGAAAAAAAGATTTTGAGACCACGGCACGATGGACAAATTTTTCGACTATCAACTAAAACAGGGTCTTTCTACTCGTAAAATTTCGGAACGTTTCAGCAGCAAAACTTCACATGTCAGTTCGGAAGAGTCTTTAATTAAACACGAACACATACACAAATTTAATGAAAATGGAGAAAACGCCGCAATTATTACATCACCGAGAAGGCAGACTGAAATGGGCTAAAAGTATCCTGTCATGGAGGGATGAGTTGGAAATATATTTTCTGATGAAAAGAAATTTATCCTTGACGATCTCGATGGCTGCAAACACTTTTGGCATGCCATGAGGAAGGAACTGAAATAACGTTTTAGTCGACAAATGAGAGGAGGATCACTAAAATGGTTTGGGAAGTCTTTAGTGGCATGATGGATTGTGAGATATACAGCGAATTTTGGGACTTATGGACTGCACAATATCGAGTTATGAAAAAAAATGGCTGCTGTAGCCTGTGTTCATGATCGCGGCCGGCGGTTTTTGTCAAGTCGTGGGTTCGAGTTTAGAGTCCATTAAAGACCCGACGTGTAGCCGTAGCTGATGTACATTAAATCTGTCGAGGCTCAAAGTCCTCCCGTTGGCGTGGTATGGAAGTTAGAAGAGTGGATGCCTGCTTAGTTATAGTCTTCGTAATTTGACCGTGGTTCAAAATTACGATTTCCGTTGCCAATAGCCCTCGTGTTGCTTTAGTGCGACGTTAATAAAACCGAACGATATGATTTATGACCATCTGATATCGTTTGTTCCTTAATTAGGTGGTGTTAGCAGGGTATTTCAAAAGGACAAAACATCTTGCGATACATCTAAATCCATCCAGAAATAGTTTAAAGAAAAAGCTGTATGCGTTAATGTTTTGCCTAGTCGAAGTCCAGATTTGAACTCCGTGAGAAATCTCTGGAGTATATTGTGTCGTAAAATTTCTGATAATAAATAGTTTTTTCATCAGCCCATGAACTGTAAGTAGCCATAGTAAAATAATGGCACAATATTTCTAAATTAGAACTTGATCACCCGGTCATTCTAATGAATAATAGAGCGTTTTCGGTTATCAGGAAAAATAGAGGACCAAGATATTATATCAATTTTTACAATTTTGTTTTTGTTTTTAGATTAATGGTCTCATAATTTGTTTTCAGTAAATTTTAATTTCTGTATAATATTTTTGTTAACTTTATCATTTATTACGTTTTATTCAAAATTATTGAGATCTAATTATAATATGTTGTATTATCATATTTCATTTGGTTAAATTATATTAAGAACTTTTATTTATTTCATAATTTTCAAAATTAAAAATGGGCTTACAATTTCTTAACGAATTGAGTAACAAAACTAACAGTTTGTACATTTCAATGCTAACTAATAGTTTGTGCATTTAATGTTAAAATACCGTGTAATAGTTCTGCAGAAGCTCCATGAGATAATATTACATTTACAATTAAAGTTAAATGTAATTGAATATTAACATGGAATATAATTTATGCGTAAGTAGCCGCGGTAGCTTAATGGTCATGGTCGCGGCCAACGGTTCACGTTGAGTCATGGTATCAAGCCTTGATGCCACCAAAGACCTGCCGTGTAGCTGGGGTTGATGCACGTTAAATTTGTTAAGGCCCAAAGTCCTCCCTTTGGCGTGGTGTGGAAGTTAGGAGAGGAGGTGCTAGCTCAGGTGTCGTCCTCGTCATTTGACCGAGGCTCAAAATTACGAGGTCCTTCGCCAATAGCCCTCGGGTTGTTTCTAGCACGACGTTAATAAAACCAATCAAAATTAATGCTTAATATTATACGATATATTGCATAATAATGTACATTATATTTAATATAATGCTTAATATGTGATTTTAATAAATTTAATGATTATTGAAAATTTGTTTTTGCATTAACTTTAATTGATAAATAACTTGGCCGTGTGCTATTTGGAAATCAACACGAGTAAAAGCACTAGGAAAGGCACATGCGATTTTTTTTCTACGGGGTTCACATCACTACTTGGAATGCTAAAAATGGAATTATTCAATGAATAAGAATATCGAAAGCTCTGGGAGCAGTTCGCGAGTTGTTAAATATCTTCAAGACGTCAATAATTATTCTTCTCCTGAGTCGGCTGTTATAATCTTGTCTAGTTATGTGTTTGATGTTCAATAAAATTCAAGTTTACAGTCAATTACGTTTACTTCGTTGCGGCACTGAATAAGTTTTCTAAGATGATTATAGATTGAATTATATTCTTCCTGAAGTAAATTTGCTATATGATCGCGACGTCAAAACAAATGCAAATTACATAGGAAAAAAAAAAAAGAACATACTTTTTAGTACAATAATATTAAATTATATCTTCATAAATAAAAAGAGCACTTAAAATGATCTTCACAAGTATGACAGAATTCCTCGACAAATCTCGCTCTTGCATCATTTCTCAAAACATTCTTACCAAAAGTTTTGAACGAGAAATTTACTATAAAACTACCCAATGCAATATTTTTAACGATAAACATTATGTATTATTGCAATAACTGGTGTTTTAACAATTTGCTGTAAAGCATAAATGGCTATATATCGTCTTCGTGCACTTTTAAGAAGACGCTTTTTAAAATAATTTTTCCTAAAAAAGAAACCAATATTGTGTCGTAAACGGAATCTTCTATTCTGTTTGGATGAATCGAATGAAGAAATTTTTGAAATAAAGGGCTCAAATTATCCATTTTTTTTACAAAATGTATTTCGTATCATTCATTGAAGCATTAATTTCCATTCATAAAATGAATAATTCAGTGAAATTTTATAATTCTTCACAGCCTATGATATTTGATTTTAAATATTTTTAAAGTAACATTATATATATATATGACCCCTCCCAATCTTAAAAGTAACTAGGACATGAATTCAAGGAACACTAGGACAAGTTTCAAATCGTAAGACTTTTAAGAATTTTTTATTCTCTTAGTTTAGATATACTAAAGGAATCTTTAAACTACTGTATTATAATTAAGCAATTTCAATTTTAAAAGTAAGCCAGCTTTTGCCAAAAATATTTAATGTTTTTTAGTGCTTTAAAATAGCCAATTTTTCTAGGCAATACAATTTTTTTTAGATCTGAAGAGTTTTGGACTATCCATGTGTGAAATTTTAGTATTACAATTAAAATTTATTCATATTTTGTGCGTACAGTTTTATTATAATTTATTTACTTCGACTGCCATTTTTTACCTATGGTTAAATTAATTTTCACATAAGAATAACTTTTGTGAAACATGCTTCCTGAGATAAGAAGATAATTTTTTTATTTTATAAATGTCTTACATTTTTTACCTCTTAAAAATATCTTTATTTAATTTTGGAATAAAAAAGACACTTCTCTCGTTATTTCCCCCAGTGCAAAATGAAAATAATGTGTTATCGGAAAAAAAATCAGTACTATCAGGTGAAAGTTTCAAAAAACTTTTAGTTAAATTTTGAGAAATTACAAAAGAAAACAATTGTGCAACATCTCATTTCTTAGCGGATTTATTTTACGATTGATAATAAACAAAACAATAAGGATCAAATTTCAATTCTCTATATTGACTTCTATAATATGGTTACGTTATTTCTGTTAAATATTTGTTAAAATGTGATAATCAGATAATAATTTCAAAACGGCCAAAAATTAATTAATACTTTATTTTGTGCGAAAAAGAATTTTACATACGTACACAATGAAACCGAAATGATATTTTATTCATATATGTTTTAGTTTTAATATTATTTTATCATGATAGATTGGCATGAGTTATGAAAATTATTGAGTACTTTTGTAAATAAAATAATAATAAAAAAAAAAATGACTGAAATTTGTAGTTCTACATCCAAAATAGAAGACATCAAAGAAATATTCTTACCTTACTTTTATTCCCCCAGCGAAAGCAATTGACGTGTGTAACTCTGTGACCGGTGTATTTATTGACTAAATGAAGAGTCTTTTTACATTGAAATGTTCACAAATGCATATCGGATTAGCGTTGGAAACAGCGCTAACCTTGAGCATCGAACATAAGCCCATTGCAATCCAGAGCCATTTTCTCTGAAAAAATAGCAATGAATATGAAATTTTAAGTCGTTTTTCTTCGAGTCGATGTCCATTATATGTTTCATGCTCTTCCGTTAAATCTGGAAAATTGCAGCTTTGTGTGGATATGGGACTGACGTGAATGTATTTTATTTACCTCGTTTATAATTAAACGTAAGATAATTTTTCTTTCTAGCTGTAATATTCTTTTTTTTCTTGTGGAAACAAAAAATTAGGGATTAGGTTTAAATTTTAATCCATGCATTTGTTTCTATCTCTTTATAACACACACACAAATATATGTATATATTGAAGTTTTTTTATTTCCCCCCTGACCTTTTTGAAAATGGAATCATATTTTTCTTTCTCAAATTTCTTTTTTTTTTCATTACCAATGCACTATTTTGATTCAACAATTAAGTTTTCGAATGTATCTTCAGTTACAGATCTTATTAAAAAGCTTGTGAAAACGTTAAATAATTCTTTTTGTTGGTTACGTGTCTAAGAAAATTAAGATTTTGAAACTAGATTAAGATTATTATAAAAATTAAGAATTTCATCTTGTTTAAACGAGCAAAGTGAATTTGACTTGCTTCGTAAACGAAAAAAAGATTAAAAAATCCTTTATTATTTTTAACGGAAGCAGAATATCTTTTGTTGACCTAAATTTGAAGACAATTTCTTATTCCAGAAGTCAGAAATCCTATTATTGAAGGCGCATTAAAATTTTTAAAACTCTTGGAGGCATAAGGTTTGATAAGGGAAGTGCTAATTTGATATGTCTCTTTTTCAAGCTGTGTGCCTTTGATTAGTTTTCGGAGCATAATGTGGTAATAAATAACGTTGTAAAAAATTATATTTATGGAAAATAAAGATTATTCTTGCAAGTTATTATTAAAAACTCAGAATTAAAAATATGTACACAAAGACAAACTGACTTTTATTTCAAGTGTTAATAATATGAATAACTTTAAAATGAAAAAAAAAAATCAACCCTGTAATTCTTTTAATTTACTGTAATCGAGGATATAATTCAAATTATAACATCTTAAGCAATTATCCAAAATAGTTATCGCTATTATTTAAATACATATCTATAGATTTCAACTAGTGTATATATGTGCGTGTGTATTTGTTTTTAGTATATTAGGCACATGAGCATTTATTAATATTTTCAACTAATTTTGTAATAATTACTAAAAAAAATAAATAATTGAAAACTAAATATAAAAGTACGACTGCTTCTTAAAAGATATGACAACACGATATAGATATTATTAATAAACGCATAAAAATTTAAATGTATTACGTGGTAAAAACTGATAGGAAATCTTAGAGTATCGTAACAACAAGTTGGTAAAACTTAATAGGTCAAAGTACAGTAACACAATAACTGTTGAAATATTTGAAAAAACGAATAATGGAAAGAACAAGTATCAATTGAATACTCGCTGCCTAGTGAGGATACATCTGAAATGCACGGCGCATTGCCTACCTTATTTTATTCTTTTCTCTTATTACTAAGGGGTTTCTTTCTCTTTCTTATGGTGTATTGGGGGCGGGGGAGAGCAGAAAAAACGGAAATAAAATTGTAACAGGTACTATATGTACGAGACTTATTTCTCTGAAAAGCATTCTTTACTGAATTTATATTGTTCATTTATTCGCTCCTATTCTCCTTTTGAGTATTTATGCGTATAAATTAAGGTTTAAATTTTGATCAGTTGGTAAGAACTAAGTTGTGCTCTCCAAACACTTATCAATTTTCTGATAACAAAGTTTATAATGTATATAATTGATAAATATATAGTTGTGATTTAGACATAAGGTGAAAGAAAGATAAAAGGTACGTGTTGATTGACATGAAGGATGGTGAAAAATAGGCAAATATCATGTCATCCCGAGTGGGAGGGTGTCGCAGCGTTTACCAACAATAGTAAAACCATTAGGAAAAAAGAAAAAAAAAATTACTCGATGTTATATGTGCTGTATTTATTTAAATAAGGCAAAGCCCCTTAAAAAAGTCATGATTAATATATCTTCTCGTAATCATAAGAATATGACATGAGCTTGGTGTATTTTTTGAACAGAAAAATGCTCCGATATTGATACAAGTTTCGTATGGTTATGATTTATATTGTCACGTAGAATGCAAGTCAAATAAAGAGTACGGAATTTAATCTCAAATCGAGAATTTTTATTTATCCAAAATATTAAGAAATATCTATTTGACAGGAACAATAAAAAATGAAATTTTACTTTAGATTAACATGAATTAACAATAAATGAAGATAGTAGACTGCAAGGTAGAACAACAGGAAGATGAAAATCTATCTCGAATTTTTAGCTATTTCGATTACAGAAGAGAATTTTGCCGGTTAGAAGCAGATTGACGTTTTTCTTCAGCAAGAACTCAGCTGTTCCTGAAATGATTCCGGACGAGACTGTTGTCTCTGATATCTTCTGTCATAAATTGATGTGCAAATAGCTGTACATACAATATAATTATATACTTAGTAACTAAAAGTCAAAATATTTTCTTGGTATTAATCTTAATACCTGAAATACCCCTTCAAACGGTACAAATAACAAATATGGTGGTAGCATCGGATTTTTTTTTTTTTAAATGTAGAGAACTGTGGTGGAAGGAGTGGATCTGCTGGAAGAAAGCTTCATTATTAAAAGTAAAACTCAGGAGCTGACCCTCTTTCTAGAGGAGCGGTGGTTTTTTGCTTCTTTTTCTCTGTGTGTGGGCAGAAAAGCCAGAGAATTACCAAGGTGTCGGAAAGAGAAAAGGAGAGTAAACGAGAAAAGGATCTAAAACAACTGAAAGAGACTTGACAGGTGTCAATATTTTTAACCGGCCAGCGGTTATCTGATCCAGGGTAACAAGGAAAAGCAGCTCACGAGGAACTGAAGAACTGAGCAATTCTGTGAGGTCTAACTGACCAGAAAACGGGTGTTCGAAATAAAACACCCGGAAGAGTGAGCGTAGTCGAAGGAAATTCATCATCGAGCAGCAGAGTATTTAGATTGATAGGTTGAAATGATCTAGGAAAGCAGTGCGTCAAAAACAGCCCACTGAAATAGAAAAAGAAACGATCAAAAAAGAAACAATCTGCGAGGCGTCGAGAGGGAATTGTCCTTTTATACATGCATAAAAGTAAAAATGTATCTGTTATCAGGCCAGTAATCAGAGTACTTCAAAAGTGGTGAGTACTTTTATATTTCTAGAATTATTATGATTACAATTCATAAGTTCATATTGAAACTTTTTATTCATTTGACTAACATTCAATTTATAAGAATAATCTAAGTTTAGATAAATAACACCGGTAAAAAACGAGTTTTTTAAACATAGGTTTTCTTTCAAATTTCACACTTTGAGTAACAATTTTTTAATACCTTGGAATTTTACGAAGAGATAGTTTAGTTACTTTGCTGGCTTCAATATTCAACTGCTTCATGTTGGGATTATGAGGAAAATTTGGTTCTTTAAATAATTAGATTTAATTAATTTTTATTATTTATAATTAAATTATCGTATTGTCATCCAAAACAATCGTGTATAGAATATCTCAGCTCAATTGAATGCATTAAAATGTGAGAAAAAATCTTTTAAAGTTTTGACCCAAACATACAATGCGATTAGAAGGAAACCCATTAAGTAGTGTCTTCAATGAAGTACTTGTCACAAATATCATTAGTGAAAATTTTGAATACTAATTACATTTTATTATATGATTTGAAGTAAATACAACATAAAAGTAAATAATTAATACCGAGCATAACCTCCCTTTAATTTAATAATTATTCATTTGAGAATTTTGATTTAAATTCTTTGAAAATTTTTTAGGTACTCTTATGTTTATTCTTATATGAGAATGTTTTTATGCCATTCCTAGAGCAATATAAAATATCGTTGAGTGTAATTGTACTTAAGATATATTTTAGGTTATTGTTTAAAAAAAAGAAAGGCCTTTTTTGGTGTTAAAAAAAAATATGCTTGATCTCGAAGGCTTCTCTGGAGTTACCTTTTTTTCTGATTTTTGTAAGTATTTTTAAATTTTTATTAAACATCTGAAAACTCTCATCCGGCGCACTAAATTGATCATAAAAATACTTTGAATGATAGGAAAGAAAAAAAAAATTCTGCAGAAGAGTAGTTCGGATCCAGTCACCATAACTTTATTGGATTCGGATCCAATAAAGATTTATTCTGAACTCTTACTTTTGGTTATTATTAAGATAAATGAATTCTCAAATATAATTTTTAGTTAAAGATGAGACGATGTATAAGTTCCACATTCATAATATAATTTCAATTTTGGTCATTTTTATAAGCTAGGATAAATTTAGTTAAAGATAATTTTCATTGATTATTAATCGACTGATTATTTACTGCGTCTCAATGGCTCTTAATGCTAGTAAAGAGTTAGGTGCGTTACTAATTTATTCAATATAAATGAATTTTTACTTCCTTCAAACGTAAATTTTCTTGAATTTAACTATAAATGGAATTTTAGGACAATTTTCAGGATCAAGCCTTTTTTTAATTATCATATTTTTTACATCAGAAACATTCCTCTTTTGATCTTCTAAATAATAAAAAAAATTCTATTGTTTTTCAATCGATATATCTAATTACGATATCATCATTCGAAGTTCCTCGTATGTCTGGATACTTAGGCCTCCTTGCTGGTTCTTCAATACAAGAAAAAGATTTAATCCACTGGGCACTTAGTAAGTCAGGGTTACACAACGGATGATCAAACTTAGCCCATTTAAACTGCTCCTGAAACTGTTGGATTACAGCTGCACGGTGCGGACGGATAATTTCATGAATGGTGACAACAGAAATTAACATTCTTCTTTTTTTGTTTTCAATGACACTTAGTCGTCATAAGTTTGACACTAAATAGCTGCATTTAACGTAGTCCAAGGTTTCATAAACTCAACAACCAAGATACTTTTGGGGGGGCCAAAAACCTGTAGCCATAAGCATTCTGTTATTAAGGTTTGTTTGAAGAGACTTGTGAACTCGTTCCCCTTCATCGCGAACGTCAGTACTCTGATCTTTATATTTTCTACACTATTCACATACATCACTATGAATGATAAAGTATTCATCGTATACTCAGCTCATTTTTGTGTGAATTTCTGCCACGTTTTGCCTTTCTTCTTGAAGAAAGCGAATAATACTACTCAACTTGCACTTCGCGGGAACATCAAGTGTACCTTTAAGTTTACATACCTATAGCTCGGCTTAAAATGTCAAGAGGGCGTCTATAATATTTAGCATTTCAATTGTGAAATAGGAACAAATTTAGAAGGAACGATAGATGGATACTTCCTGTTTATCAATTATCACTACATGAAATTTTAAGATATCAGAACTTTGCTCCATTTTCACTTTACATGCCAATCTCTATGCTTTTTTTTATTTTTTATTACCACTGCAAATATTTGAAGTATAAACATTCAGAAAAAAACTTACACATTAAATTTTTTTTTTTTTGTTAAAGTGTCTCAAAGAATACAATGTTTTATATTTTTCTAATGCAGTCTGAACCCATTAACACGCGGTTGAAACGATATCACAGATTAAGCGAGAACTTCAAGTTACACATTAATATAAATTGAGCGAAAAATCAAAGAGACATTTGTCAAGATTGGTGTTTTCCGCTGTCCTGTTTTCTGGCCATTCCTTTATCATTACCAACTATATCAACAAATTGACGAAATTTATTTTCATTTTTACCCATACACATAGTGTAGACTCGGGTACTCGAAAATTAAGTTTTTAAGCAGTTTCTGCTTATTTTTCGCCTTTTCGAATTCGTTTGATAACACTGAATATTTCTTTAATCGTATAAGCCGCTTGTGAACGCTTACCACTTTCGATACAATTTTTATTTATTACGAAAATCACTTATATTACTTTAGCAATTAAGATCCCGCCATTTTTTAAAATTTTAATATTCCACATGTCACTAGATGTTTTTTTGGCATAATGTTTTAAATCATTTGAAAGAGGATGTTTTGTTCCACCATAGAATCTATGTTATGAGCGGGTTCTTTTATGGTGTCATTTAATTACGAGAATTCACTTTTAATCATTTTTATTTCAGGACGACACTTTACAGATATGAAACACACACAAAACACAGAAATTCAAAATAGAATAGACTTGAGTCCTTCAGCGAGCTTAACACTCATCAAGGCGTGTTTCGCCTTCGGGGGTTATGTCGTTTCTGCCTCAGGCGCTGACGAATTCTACACCACTAGAGGACGCCAGTGCTTCCCACTATGTTTTATTATTTTTTTTGTTCGAATTAATTTATGTTAATTTTCAGATCATTAATATTGAATGTCAGGTTGAGAACAATGAGTATTTTCGACACCTCCTTCTTTTTACTTTGAATCAAGGTTCTAAGGCCGCAAAAGCTGTTCGTAACATTTGTGCTGTGTATGGAGAGGATCCACAGCTGGAAATAACCGCTCCTGATGGGTATGCCAAGTTTAGAAATGGAAATTTTAACCTCAAAAACGTCCCTTGTTCTGGCCGTCCGGTAGAGTTTGATGAAGAACAATGAAGTAAGCTTTTGCGCGAAAATTTACGTCAAACGACAAGGGAACAGGCAAAAAGAAAAAAGAAAAAGAACGTTCTCATACTGCTGAAGAGAATGATCTTCACTAGATGGGAAAGGTTCAGAAGTGGGGAGCATGGCTTCCACATGCTTTGAGTTACTGGCCGAAGTTATCGAATCATTATTGGCGACGAAAAATGGTGCCTATGCATTAATATGAAGTATTTCAATGAATGTCTTAGCCCCAGTACACAAGCGACACCGCACGTATGAAACAAGATCTTCATCCAAATAAAACGATGTTGTGCATATGGTGGGACTAAGAAGGGATTACCCATAAGGAATTGCTTGAACGGAACAAAAAGATTAATGCGGAACTCTATGTTCATTGGATGGAACGACTTAACACGGCTATTCAAGAGAAAATACCTAATCGTCAGCAAGGAATTCTTTTGCTGCACAACAACACCCAACTTCATATCCCCAATATGGCCAAGGAAGCCATTCAAATACATGGCTGGGAAGTGCTACCCCACGGCCGAAATTCCCGATTTGGCACCAATGGATTTTAACTCCTTTCGATCTCTTTCAAATGCTATGCGTTGAGTTTTGTTCAATACTGATACAGAATTGAGAGCTAGGCTGGATGAATTTTTCAAATCAAAACTGGGTGATTTTTACCAACGAGGTATTGAAAATCTTGTTGAACGAAGAGAAGAAGCTGTAAAAATAACAAGGATGAATACATTATTGATTAATAAATTGGTAATTTTGATTTAAAAATAAACTTTTAAAAATGGAGGAATTAAGTTGCCAACCCCCCAAAATACAAGGAAATTCTTTATAAATCTTAAAATGTTACCAATACAAAATAATTGAATAAATGGCCAATCTCCTTAACCACGAGATCTGAAAAATAATCTCTTACAAAAAAAAAGTCCAAACTAGAACATTTCACTCTGAGAAATGGTGATGAATAAATAATAGCATAAAATAGAAAAAGAAAAAAGTATTCATGTCTCAGCTCTCAAGGAGATCGTAACGTAGAATTTCTTTAAAAAAAAAAAAAAAATGAGGCATCCAACTCCATAATGGCTAGGAGTGATATCACAAGCGATTGGTTATCCCGGGAGCTATAATAAAACTTCGAGTAAAGCAAACTCATATGTTACTGAGCCGCATTTTAAGGCATTCGACTGCATTGTGATAATCTTTCTTTGATTTCGGATTGGGTCTTAATACCACCTTCATTGAGACAAAGCTGAGTATAATTATCCATGTATGAAAATAGTTTTTCCCCCTCAAACAGACCAATATATTGAATCGCGAGATTTATTAATTGTATATAGTAAATTCCGTTTTAGACGGAAACAAAATACTTTCGAAAAAATCGGTACATAAACTTTGGTTTTTGTATTTAAAGTAATTCCGCAATAAATTATTAAAATTATTTTTTCTCTTTTTCGAGTATAGGTGAACTGCAAAATAGAGTAGATTAATAATTTGTTTAGGGTTAATGCACATCATCAATTCTGGAAAGTCTCTAAAGTCTTATCGCTCATGGTGATGTCACGATATCTTTTTATAAAAAAAGAATTTTAAAGTAATATCATGACTTCTTTTGGTAATACGAAACTTAGATGTATTCGATTCTGATAATTTTCTTGTACTCGGTATTATTTTCCCTTATTCTTAGTATGGATTATTCTAGAAATTCTCTTATTCCGATTTGCTTGGAAATTCTTGATTAATGTCTTGATTTATTTACTTATGTCTAATATCTTTTATTATTGTTACTGTTATAATACTCTATTAAAGAGGTGACAGGATTAATTTATGAGAGTCCAAAGTAATCGTGGTATTTTTTTGCAGGCAAAAAGGTATATATTTATATATTTTAAAGAATATATATGAAGATGAAAATGTCTCATTGTCGACAAAATATTTTTTTAAAAAAAAAAACTGAAATATTTTTATTACTTTAACTCTCTACAATTTTTTAGATGCATCTGTGAAAGCGGCAGTTATTTGATTTAATTGATTTTACACAATTCTTTTTAGTTTTTATTAATAACTAAAATGATGTTAAGCAGTTGCGTTATCCTATGTAAATCTAGGATTTCTTTAATTTGCGGTATTTTTTTAATAAATTAAGTACGATGAATAGAAAAATGATAACCATTTTTTTTTCTCTTTCACGTATAAATTCTTCCTAATACAAATAAAGCGTATGTAGTTAAATTATTTTGAAATGTTAAAGAATATATGTGTAATTACTATCTGTTATTAATGGCCGAATAAAATAGGGAATTCGTATAAATTACAGAAAATGTAACTTTTAATCGGACCAAAATTTAAGCATAATTGACAATCATGTGAATAATGAAGAAAATACATCGGAGGGGAGGATAACGTGATATGCGAGAGTAAAATCTTTATAAAATAAGAAAACAACGAGAAGAACGATAACAATCACTTTTATTATCTTGAGAAATAGTTTGAAAGTAAATCGAGCAAAAGAAGATTTTACACTTTAGTGAAAAACAAATGATATAAAAGGCTGCAGTTTAATAAAGTGTGGTCGCCTCTGACAGCCAAGTACGCTACAAAACAATTTCTAATACTTCCTGTAACATTGTGGAGGAGTTGTGGGCTCAAAGAGTTTTAACTGTCACGAACAGTCTTTTCAATTCTGGAAAGGAGTTTAGTGGGTGCAGAAAGGCTGCAAGTCTTTTTCCGAGTGTATCCCACACATGCTCGATAGGATTCAGGTCAAGTGAGTGAGCAGGAAAGGGCATGAGTAGCATGTTTTCTGTTTTAAAGAAGTAGTCGATCAGGCTCGTTATCATCCATAAAAATGAAACTATGACCTACAGCACCTCAAAACAAGCAAACATAAGACTCAAGAACTTCATCTACATACTTTTAGAAGTCTCAGACCCCATCTCAAAGAAATGAAGGTCTGTTCGGCGATCAGCAAGATGCCTGCTCACCCAAAGACTCCTCCCCTTGACGAATACACTTACAAACATTCTTTCGCATTTTACAAAATATACTTAACTTTTGGAAACTGACGTATATCAACTCATTACTAACATAAGGATTTCACTCAAACTTGTAAAAAAAGTCAGTCGTAACATTGTATTTCTATCGATGAAGTTTATTTAGTTGACTTATTTTTATATTTAAAAATTACTGCAATTTTATCGATACATTTGATTGTTTTTGATATGTCGATATATTAATAAAATGTCAGCATGTAATGTACAGGAAAGAGTTTTTAAGCGAGAGTAATATAAAAATAACTTTCATTATTATTAAAATCATCGTGCACCAGAAAAGAAATTCTGTTATTTTTGAGATCAGCAAAATACATTTTATTTAAATTACATTGTTAAAAATTTAAATGTCCTAGTATGTAGAGTTTAGTGTACTTATATGTATATCCACACATCTCCAAAAGATACAAAGGTATTTAAATTTCCAAAAAAAATCTTAGAGATTTAATTATTTGAAAAAATCATTCTCATTTCTATGTTTCCAGCATGAGGAAAAACTAGATTTATAAGCATAAACAACGAAGGTCGCTCATTTTTCGTTGGAATATACTTTCATTTTCTGATGAAATTTCACTATCATATTTATAATAGATGATGCTGTTTTTCAACAACAAACATAATATTACATAAAAAAAATGTAACTTTTAAGAACGAGTCAATTAGATTAAAACGGAGATTTAGGATCAAAGAAAGAAATTAAACATGGTTTTAGCGAAGGAACGCTGGGGTTTATACCTTATGCATGATCAGTAGAGCGTAATGATTTGAAATATTCATGGAAAAGTAAGGATTAAAATCCTCTTTGACTATTGTTCTGTTCCTTTCCACTCACACACACACACATGAGTATTTAAGCATTTGGCGAATTGGCTTATTACCTTGTTTCTGATGCGATAATTTGAATTCATTTCGCCGAAATTTTCGTTCGATCTTAGAGGCAAAATTAATATGTTTATACAAAACCTTTAATGTATCAATTATATTATTGAATTAAATTTTTTTTTTATTGTACTGACTTACACTATTTTATAATTATCCGTGCTTTTTACATTTTAATCCATTATCGAAGTTGCATTTTGTATCTTTTGATATGTATATATATCTATATATATATATATATATATATTTCTGTATAAAATAAAATGACTAATTTATAAGAAATATAAGACATTATTAAAATAAATAAATTAAAATTATATTACACATTATTATTATACATTATTTAAAATTATTATGTACTATTATTACATATTATTTATTTATTATTATGTATCATTTAAAAATTATTTTAATTGAAATTCCCGAAATGAAATTATTATTTTGTGTAAAAATTACATTATTTTTTAAGTAGTTATTAACCTTTAAAAATTGTGTTCTAATACAATTTTTAATGGCATGTAGTAGACGTGATAAACTCATAATCTAATGGCCTATTCGATACATTTAAAATAGGAAGTATTCTCAAGAATAGAATAAACATTCACAGCTAAAAATATGATAAAATCTCATTGGTATTCATTTTCATAAATCCATCACATCAGAATAGTTAATGAAGAAGAAAATATAGTTACTAAACTATACGGTAATAATATATAACGATGGAGTAGAATATCGAAATTTAAAGTTAAAACAAAGTTCTGATTACTAAAAATAGTTCTAATTTGAAAATTCATAGTAAAAGAATACTTTGAATCTCACGAAGAGAAATTATTATATTTTGAAATCAAACTCCATTGTTTTAAAGAACTGATAAAAAGTAAAAAAGAAAAAGTTTGCTGAAAAATTGTTTTTGTAATAAACCTTTACTGTGTGTGTGATAATTATTATTTTAACCTTAATTATATTTTTCGATCTTAAATAATGAGTGATTAAAGCATTTTCTTTTTTAAACAGTAATCCGATTTGTATTTTGATTATGTTTAAAGAATTAATAAAAAATTATTTTATTTTGAATTTCTAAATAAATTTTAATTTTTACATTCAGAATACGCTATTTTTAAGATTAAAATTTTGATGAATCAACATTTAAAAAATTCCGTTTTAAAAACAAAATATTAAGTTTTAAATAGCAGTATAATGGACGATAATTTAATAGCCAAATGGATACATTTAAAATAAAGAGTATTTGCAATAATTTAATGACAAAAATTATGGAAGACGAATGATTAAATCCTTCAAGTATTCATTTCCATAAATCCATTACATCAGAATGTTTAGTTTTCTCAAGTATGCGGTCGTTTAATTTTTGTAACTGTTTCTCCGACAGTGTGATTTTTCCTTCTCCTACGACCCCTTTCCGAATAAACGAACCATTAGCAGTGTGTCCATCTTTGAAAGCTTTTTCCAACAGTTCTGAATATTTTTTAAGAACAGGATTCTTTTTCTGAGCTTCCTCTGATGGAATATGGGAAAAATGTTCCTTCCAGAATTCATTTACCGTAGATTTCATAAATTTTAAGCTGCTGTATTCCAGCACCTTCTTGAGCACCTCTTCATCATTCTCTACAAGAGTATTATAGTAACTGTCTCCAAGAAAGTGGGCAATTTTAAGACAAGTACTCCGGGGATCTTTTATCATGGATTCATAACATAGAAACAAAATATTTGGCTCATTTCTGTGCTCATACCAGAGTAGAAGATGGTCGAAATAATCATTCCAATCAACTTCACCTTTAATGAAAAGCTCAAAGAAATCATCGAACTCTCCATCTGAAAAGAAATAGATTGGAAAAAATCGAGCATGGTGGAAAAAAGACACAACACAGTCTATAGGATGCCTTACAACATAGATGTATTTTGCTTCTTTTGAAAAATTTATGCGATCGAATGGTAAATGAGTCTTTATACATCTCGGCTTTTCCAATCCAGATAGTTCCTCTTCAGTCGTCATTTCCAGAAATGGCAAAGTAGCAAAATATTTGTTCGCCTCTAAGAATGGTTTACCTTTTCTTAAGATTAGTGCAACGATTTGTTGCGTCCAAGTTGTTCCACATTTCGGGTAGGTTGCAACAATGACATCATCCGGCCCTGGCTTAAAAGCACAGGCAGCTCGAAATATCTCTGGAAGAAAACTTGGAGGCAACAACAATCCGTCGATTTCCGTATACAGAGGTTTCTTACTCATTCTTGCAATCTCTCTCTCTGCAATAAATGAAAATGAATATTAGATGTTTCAATTTATAAATCTAGAATGAAATAGAACTTCATTTTATTCTTTCAAGAAGTGTGCATTCATAATCTTTTGAGTAATTTATAATTGCAACAACAGAGGAAAAAAAAAAGAAGAATAAAAGTGTTTATGTGATCGAAATTTATTGGATTAGGTGAAAATACTTCTAAACCGGTTTTCTTGAAAGTATGTAAAATAAAAAGGAAATTTCGATTGATTTCTTCGTTAAAGATTTTTAAAATAGGAACGTCTATTTATTTTGACTTAGCGGATATGCAGTGCATCCTGAATTCACAAATGTAAATTAATACCATATAGAAAGAAATATGATTTCACTTTTATTTTAAACAAAAATAATATTGGATATTTAACATTTGATATGGCACTGGAATAATTCACTTGCAAAATTCATATGTAAGAAGATGAAAAAAGTTGTAGGGTCAATTTTCTCAACCTCCTCTTGATTTCAAGCTTTCTTTTCTTTTCTTTTTTTTTTCTTTTTTTTTTTTATCTCAGTGTAATAAAGAGGGTTTCATTTCTTTCCATTGACCATCCTTTTCCTCTCCTTGTGATTAAGATTTGAAGGAACAAGCCAAAAATTCGATTCATACTGTGTAGATGGAAAAATAGAGCAATTTTTAAATGAGATTTAATTAATTAATTTCTTTTTTAAGTAAATCAACACAATTTTAGACAAAGCATTCTAAATAAATATTCCATTTACTCATTCATTATTTTAAATTACTGAAGTAATATTTAATTCAATAAAATATGCAACTTGTTTCGTATATGAGTATAATCCACTATTACAAAAAAAAAAACACCCCAATTTTGAATAATAATTTTTTTAGTTACTGGCATTGTCCATTACTAGTTATTACAAATGCTAAAAAGTAGTAACTTCTGTAGAAAAAAGGCGCATCATATCAATTAAAATATGAACTGTATTTCTTGCAATTTGAATTCTAAGGTATATTAAAATGACACACATACATAACATAAAAAATAAAAAAGTCGGTTAATTGAAAGATATTATTTTTTTCGTACATAACACTTGGCAAAAAAAAAAAAAAAATTAATATATAATTGTCAATGTAGCACCCCTCTGAAGGGTTCATCCAGTACAGTCAGCACCCTCGCACCCTGGCCCTCAAGCTCGAATATGTATTTTATATGCTCTTATTTTAAAAATCCATTTATAATTATTATATTATCTAGTTATTTGTTCGACCCTCATACAACACAATTAAAACACTGTCAAAACAAACTGCCATCGCATTCGAAGTTTTTAACCTTACTTCAACATTGGGATTTTTCAGCCCTACCTGATTAAATATTAAAATAATTTCTAGAACCCCGTAATTTGACGTAAATGAAAGTTTGCCAAACAAATGCGAGAAATAATTACTTTTTGTACTCTACAGAACAGATAAATCTTGAGTCGCATAGGAGTAAAGCAACTGAGATGACTTCGACAAGGAGAAATGGGAATATTTTATGTGAAATTTAAATAAATCCCGTATGTTTCTTAAAATTAAAAGCAATGGAAGTCATATTATAACATTGAAAAATCTTTATACGAATGGAAATAAAATCGCATTTATACGTATAAATATTTCTGTATGAGCAATTAATAATCAATAGCTGTATTTACATTTGAAAGTCACGTGCTTAAGTACACCTCGCAAAAATTCTACTGCCACCATTACTTTAAAAATTCGCAAAATACTTATTAACATAAACATCCTATACACAGAACAATATTATACTTTCAAAAATTGAGTTCAGTAAAATTAAAAAGTTTTAGATTTTACGATTGAAATTTCTCATAATTGTTATATAAATATTATGCACTACATAAAATTTGTGACAGTTTATACGAGAAAAATTGCGTTCATTGTGTAGAATATAACATCATTTTAGAAACCGACAAATGTTAACCCTATGGATAAAGTAGATTTTGGGAAAAGGGTGCCAGAATCGTAACCCACCCCCCCTCATTTTGATAAAAACGTAAATACAGATACTTTTCTCTATGGCGTGGGGCGAATGTATACAATTTTAAAATTAATTCCATTTATCAAATTCTTTCAAGTAACACACCTAGGAGGAATCAGTAAAATGCCTCCTATTTTTTAACTGTAAAATCAAAAAATACAAATTTGTGAATCAGGCAGACACATTTTAATGCCTCAGTTAATGCTTTAAATACCAGTGTTACAAGTGGATATCGTAAAGTTTTGATAATTACAAGGAAATATCCGAGATATCTCGATGAAATTTATTCTGCATATTAATTGATTATGTACACTAGAGTTCGAACTTAAGATAATTTCATAGTTTATCGAATTTCACGAAAAGAATTGAACGAAATGTAAAAATACTGCTTCGAAATAAAGATGCAACTCTTGTGCGTCGAATACGTAAGCGTATACGTGTGTGTGTGGGGGGGGACTAGTCGAAAAATAGAATTTATAAACTCGCGCTTCACAATCTGTATTTCGCTTGCGCCTTTCGCCGAATTTCGTAATTTTTTTTTTTTTTTTTGCAGCAATCGCTTGAATTAAAATTCAAATAGTAAAACTGAGTAACCACCAACGTTTAAATGATAGAATGAGGTGGTGAATTGTGGGTAGGCTAGAAACAGGCCAGTTTCAAATCCAGATTTGCAAAAAATTCCATTTAATACCCAGCATCGTGTCCAACTTAAGGAAACAGTTTAAGGATACAGGATCCATCGAGGCTGTTGGCCTTAGTGCCAACAGACATTTCCCTTGATAGCCGGCTCCCTTTGGTCGTCATTAGAGGCACACTTACAGCACAGCGGTACGTCGATGACATTCTGAGGCCTGTTTTGTTACCTTTCCTTTTGCAGTACCCTGGCCTTATTTTTCAGCAAGATAATGCCAGACCACATACGGCACGATTTGTTATGAACTGTCTTACAGCTTGTCAAACATTTCCTTGGCCAGCCAGATCTCTCTCCAATCGAGCATGTCTGGGATATGATGGGAAAGCGACTGCATCTATCAAGGAATGTTGCCCGACAATTGGAGCAAATTTGGCAAGAAATACCGCAGGAGATTATCAGGGAGCTTTATTACTCCATGCCATGTCGTATGGCAGCTTGCATCCAGGCTAGAGGTAGCAGCTTGCATCAGGCTCAACACCTTATTGAGCTCGTTATTTTGTAACTAAGTAACGCTGAAATAAATCATTCAATTTTTCTGAAATTTTAATCATTTTGTATTCTGTACATAATTTTCCTATCCGCCAATTTTGTCTCCGAATTTTTACTGGGCATATGTCCCTCATAGACGATCCAAGAAGTGAAGACCATCACTTACGGACGTTACTGCCACAGTGAAGAAATTGGAAGTAATCGTGAATGAAACTAATCTTATTTGTAGCAGTGTGTGGAAAGTTATTAATATAGAACTACACATGCCAAAGGTGTCAAAACGCTGGGTTCCACCATTATTGACTTCTTTTCAGAAGAATACTTGGCAATGTATTTATTTCGAGTTTACAGAAATCTGGAATTTTTCTTTCTCTGTATGAGTATTATAACATGAAAAGAAAAGTCACAAAAAAGTCGCCAAGGGCGACGGCCGAGTTCTCGTATGGACGAGGAGGGAGGAAGGGAGGTTTCATTCCTTGGAGTTGGGGCAGGTAGACATCGTCCAGGAGCTTGACAGTTGAGTGGGTAAGACTTGCTTCCTGATTGGTTGATTCTCGGGCTCCAATTGGAAGAAAACAGTGGACGAGAAGTTAAGTCTGTAGAAATGTTGTTTTTTTTCCTGGATGAATGTGGAAATTTCAATTTTTAAAGAAAGATAATTAAAGAGTGAGTCGCTTCAAAACGTCGGTTTTAACTTAGATGCATTATAAGAATATTTATATTTCCCAGTATGAGTCTGAAATTGAGCTTGGCTATTGATAGTTGGATTGTTATGGCTTGAAATGTCATTGTGAAATGAAGATGCTAAATTTGCGATTCGGGTGGGGATGGGTTCTATTTGAAGTTCTTTGTGAAGATGAGTTCTTTTGACGAAAATGAAGATGCTAAATTTGGGACATACATCTGCAATATAGCGTAATATTTTATTTTGTTCAATCTGAAGAATGTTAAGATTTGTTTTTTTCGGAAATTCCCCAAATTTGGCTTGCATAAGTAATGACTGGAAGCATGTGGATTTTGTATATTAAGAGCTTGTTTTTTATCGAAAGTTTGGATTTTCGACTCAGGAGTTTTTTGAGCTGGAAAAATAGGATTTGTATTTGTTTTTTTTTATTGACAGAATGTGTGGATAGTAGGTGAGTTTTTTAGTAATGAGGACGCAGAGATATTTAACTTGATTGCACCAGATAATTCTTTTTGTTGAAAATACGAAATTTTTCGAGTTTGTTTCTAAAATTTCCTTTTTTAAAGACTATTGCTTGAGATTTGTCTATGTTAATGGCAATTATCCGTTTTATAAACCAGAATTTGAGGATAAGGAGGTAGATTTGGACGCGTTTGTGAACATTAGCAGGATGGCTTCCTTGGGAAATGATGATTATATCATCGGTATCATATTTCGATGTTTTCATTCTGAGGGATATCAGAAATGAATAAATTTAATAATTCTGGACTTAAAATACTTTCTTGTGGAGTTCCGGCTTAGATTTTTCCTATTTTTGATAGTTTTTTTCTGTTGAAGCGGACTTGGAAGGTTCTATCGGAGAGGAAATCTTGAATGATATTGTTGAGATAGGTAGAAAACTGGAGTTGAATTAATTTATATATGAGGCCGTCACGCCACATTCTGTCAAAAGCTTTCAGAAGAAAACAGGGAGCGACCTTTCAAGGGTTAAGCTGTTGTAGTATTTAGGTCAAAGGACCAAGAGAGAATTTTTGATCGCTTAGTATCTATAGAAGAATCTTGTATTTATCCATACGATTTATAGACCAAAGAGATGAATAAGGAGAGGAAGTACAGATACTCACCATCCCTTAAGGAGGCTAATGTGCAGAAGTCTGGAGGGAAGATCATGTTGTCTGGTTTTTGGGGTGGTCGTGGGGCCATCTTAACAGACAAACCTGGCGAAGGGTTAGAATATCACAGGGGCCTATTACTGCACACAGCTCAACAAACTGCTGGATTCTCTGATTAAGAAACGGTGTGGAATGATTATCCAAGGCTTTCGCTTTCTTGTCGACAATGCACCTGCTCACTCATCTCGAAGTGCGGTTGAGGAATCAAAGGGACGTGGTTTTAAAATTTTGCGACATCCACTCTATTCTCCCAATTTGGCCCAAGTAGACTTTTTCTTATTCTCAGAATCCAAAAAAATCATTGTAGGGTCAGAGATCCGACCACACAAATGACACCATTCAAGTGGAGAAAGAATGTTTTTCGAAACAGTCTGTTGAACTCTACAATGACAGTCTTTGAAAGGTCAAGAAACTCTGAGAGAAATGTATAACTCTGGATTGTGACCATGAAGAGAAGTCTCAAAAATAATAAATAAAAATTCATTTTATATCTCGATTATTTTTTGGAAAAAATTAAAACTTTACGATACCTCCTTGTACAATGTAAGAATAAAATTAGATATCAATTTTCATTGAAATGAACCAAATATTAAAGCCGATTTTTTTCTTAAACATCAATTTTTAATAAAATTGATGCCAAGAGTTTCTTAACGTTTTGATAAATTCATCTAACATAACTCTTATGAGAGATTCTTCGAAAATATTGTATTATTTAAATTACATTGTTTTTTTAAATGCTATTACTCAGTCAGCGCCGATTAAATGATTTATTTTCTCTCTGTGTGCTTCAATTTATATCATTAACAACACAACTATAAAAAAGTTCAAAAGAGAGTTTGTTTAGATTTGTTTGTCTTTTATCACAGATTAGCTTTCTCTTCAAATTAAAAAAAAAAAATCTAAAATTTCGTCATGTCAGTATCTTATAAACGAACGAAAATAAGATATATAAATATTCTGATGGTTAAAATATATTAATTTTGAGTCGTTGTTTTTTTATTTTGATGTATTGATGTCCATCAATTTAACATTTAAATCAACTTCTTGTGGAAAAGTAACTAAGACAGAAAATTTTATCAAACTAGACGGATTCGACGCATTCTGTTTAGTCCTTTTTTAGACTAAACAGTTTAAATATTTAAACATGTATGACAAATAATCCTATGAATAAAATTTAAAAAGAGTTTACAAATATAGAAATTTAGAATTTAATTAGTTAGTTAGTTAAATTTATATTAACGTCGCACTAGAAGCAATAGATTTAACGTGCATGAGCCCCGGCGACGCGGGGTCTTCAGCGACCAAGGATCGAACCCTCGACTGAACGAAAACCACTGGCCACGAATCCGAAAGTAAGTTAGATTGTCTTTGCTATTATACTGGCGTGGAAAATTACGTAAAAATTACGAAAAATGTAAACAAAGATCTATTATCGATTGCTTATCGGATGTACCAAAAATCATGGATTTAATGGAATGATGCCATTATTTAATTTATCAGACGAGTTTGAAAGTTTAATTTGAATGTTTATTTAATTTATTCGGTTAATATCGTAGTCAGGAATCTTTTAGGAATAAGATATACTTCAGGAAGGGGGGGGGAGGAAGAACACATTTCCCCCAAACACAACAAGAGCTTTATAAGCTTCTTTCTTTTTAAGGTTTTTCATAGAACTTCATCAATATATAATATCATATGTCTGAGAAATATTTTATTTTGAGCATCAATTTTTAAAAAAATATTTCACAGAAAAACTAAAATTTTTTGATAATTCAAAGAGAAACTTTTGCATTTTAGATTCTTTTCTATTGAATAAGTGTTTGCATAAATTGTGCGAGATATTTTATATCTTCCATTCTCTTCACCAATGGTAAAAAGTTACATTTTCAAAAAATTAAGAGGGAGAAATTATAAACTGTTAAATTTGTTTTAAGTATTAATGAGCAAAACATATTACGTATGAGTTTTTATTTATTCCGTTATCAGTAACGACCAAAACGCAGAATTGTTATAGTTTTTCTTCTGTATAAAAATGCAGTTTTCTTGGTCGGCAAGTGAGCTTATATTACGGCCTCTTCGATATTAAATTATATTAGACCTGAAAGAAGATCTAAACTTAATTTATATCTAATGCAGTTGTATTACAATTATCTCTATTCAGACGTGAGATTATCTGTGAGATAAATGTATCTTTATTTATTGATCTAGTGCTACCTTATCTCTTACAACCCTTATTAAGTCATATTAATCTACTTTGAATTATTTTTAAGAGTCCAGATAAAGATGAAGACTCATAATGAATAAAACTAAGAAATAATAGCTCTTTCAATCATAAAACGAGTTTACAGTACTCATTTTAAGAAGAATGACAAAATTAAGTTTCTACTTGGAATTGACAGAATCTATAAATTAGAATTAAAGAAATTAAGATATGAAATGAACAAATCAATTATATATAACATGTATGAAGACTCGACTTGTCAACTTCACCGACTTACAACAACAACAACAACAAAAGGAATATCTCTAACTTATATCTCTATCATCATTCAACTCATTTAATATTTCCTCTGTCTAGTGTTTAATTTCTCCTTGC
>BMAW01075380.1:545282-585123 GCA_019974015.1 Nephila pilipes
GCACACACACACACACACACACACACACACACACACACACACACACACACACACACACACACACAAGTGTGTGTGTGTGCATGTATGTATGAGCTCAAATACCTCTTTGATTCAGCACAAAGAAACATAGGGTAAAATATCATTAAATCAACAAATTTGCATTTTGCATTAATAATTTTATAACTTCTTATGAAACAGTTATGAATAAACAAAATATGAAAAAGGAAAATTTAGAAGCAGTGAGGAAAAGAAAGAAAGCATACATTTCAATAGTCATTTCACACCTACTTTTTTACTCTCGAATTTCTTTGGATGTCCTATCTTTCGTAGCTGTGTTTGCTTTATCTGAAATTTACTTATAAAGATTCTATGTCTCAAGCTTTATCGGATAATTTATCTCAGCATTGGGAACTTCTTCCTTATCTTCACGAACTATAAACAAATGTTATTTTTTTTATATCCTATTTACGTCGTACGAAAACACATCTCATTTAGATTAATTTACATTAGCTATAATTGAAAATTGTTTGGTATCGATCCTGAAAGAAAAAAATTAGAATGTGAAAATTTTGGATATTCATAGGTAACGTCAACAATCAAATGTAATTTTGGAGTTATTGTGTATAACTTTTATTTTCAAAAAAAAAAAAAAAAAAAGTATAATTATAAATTAATAGCAAACATTTTCTCCTTATAAAACGAATTATTTAAAAAAAAATGTCCGAAGAGTTAATGGAATAGCGATAATGTCTATATGTATGTGAAACCTTGTGCCCGAACATGTATCTGAAAAATTTTCCTGAAAACTACATGGGTTCTCTATGTAACGTATTGAAATTGGCACTACACTGAAAAGAGAATAATGTATTTTACAGAACAGACATGCAAATTTCTGGTATAACAAGAATTGGGAATGTAGGGTTATGACGATGAAGACATTATTTTTCATTCACTCCTTGTTTAAACAACTAAATTTTTTGTTTCTCTCACAAACTGAACCTTATACGGATTTTTTAAAAATTCTCAAGTGCTTGTGCAATTTACATTTACTAGTGTTTCGAAATGCACGAAGATATAATTGGTATTATAAAAAAGCTCATTTATTGGTGAAATCGGAGATCATGAGTTTTTATTCGGGAAATTCGAAACATTAAAAATAGTAACAGAGTATATCCATTAAAGAAATGCAGGAAAAATATTCATTACTAAGTTATTTTAAAAATTATGAATAATATTTATGTAACTCAAATTTGTTTTGCTGTCTCTCTAATGAACGATTCGATTTTCTACCGAAATTTATTTAATCATCTTCGAAAAAGCAACAGTTAATAAAATAGTAATGTTAAATTTCTCATAAGTATTTTTGAAACTATCAGATATTTTATAAATTTTTTCTTACTCAAATTACTTATTCTACAAATTTCTAAAATAAGAAGGAATTTAACAATATAATTGGCATGTTCTAACGAAATTAAGCAAAATTGAAAATATTAGAAATCTGAATGAGATTTAACATTATATTATACTTAGCATTGATATCAAGAAATCTTTTTTATGAAAAAGCATAACACTATTAATTTGAAAAATTTAGAATATATATATTGACAAATCTTTTTCAAGTCAGAATGATAGTTTGGGAAAGAAAACAGAAGGAACCGATGCCTATGACGTGAAGGAAAGAAATGTGTGGCTACGTAGTAAGGCTTTCAGAATTGATATTCACCTGTTCTTAAGAATTACTGAAACAAACGTAATTAGTTCAACATAAACTCCTTCGTGAAGTTACTAGTTATTGCCATTCATTCTCAGATTCTCACGAACACTCCGCAATTGTTTGTATATGCTTAGAGATACGGACAGAGGAGGTCAAGGCGGGCGAGCTCCGTTAAACGACAAATTAAGACTCCGCGATGGCTTTCTTCAATAATTGCATCATAAGTTAAATCACCTTAATAATTTGTCCGAATGAGAATATCTTTTGGCCGAGTTGATAAAAACACTGCAAAAAGCTACCGAAAAAGTTTTCTTTGGACTCAAAGATTATAGGTTCGAAAAGCTGACAGGAATGAAAGACTAGATTCCTTCCCCATCAAGGGGCAAAAAAACTTCTCCCGTTTTGGCAGAGAAGAATCACTGCCATCGAAGTCATGACTCAGGATTTGAACACTAAATGACATCATAGCCTAGAGCTACTGATCAGATGTACCTCCAATGCAGAAAAATTTACTTCTATATGGCTAACCAAAATAACTGCACATACATCACAGTTAGTGATTTGTGTACTAGTGATACGGCTACGGTATACGTGTCAAATAGACCCGCCACTCAACTCGAGACCACCGATGACGTCAAAAGGAAATTGTTCAAAGCGAAATTCGAGGTAACAAGAAGGGGGAAATATCAATTGCAATAATGGATGGAAAGGCGATCTTCTCTCAAATATCATGCAAAATGTTTCTCTTCATATCATCATGATGATACTGGACGAGGAGTATACGGTTGATGTATTCAACAACGGTAACAGAAGTGGTGGGAAAACACCTCACCCACTAAAACACCAATGTTGGACTTTTTTAATGACACTATTTTGGACCTCGGTTTCACTATGTGCTACTTTTCGCTGGAGTTTGTTTCTCTTTTGGGGGAAGTTTTTTTACTCAATCCAAGCTGTTTGATAATTTCTTGTGTTGTTATCCCATTTACATCCCATTCACATTTGTATAAGACTTGGGTTTCACTTTAATGAAGTTTTGGATTAGCACGTTATCCTCTAAGAACTGCTTCAGACTGACACGTCCTCCTTTCAGAGCTGTCGCATCAGTTTGTGTGCTAACAACTAAACTTTATCAAAGAAAGGATTCGCAAGTTCTTATTATTAATGAAAAGAAACTATCTCTATAGGGAAATAACCACTATAAAGAAAATATCTTCTCAAAAATTCTAATCATTCAGACTATTGACAATCCGAGGAATTGAACCAGCTTTATAAAAATTGGATATTATACACAAGCAAACAAGCCCATACAGTTGTAAATAGAAAGGACAAGCTGAATTAGCCGTGAAAATTGCAAAAACTATTATGAAAAAGACTGCAACTGCGAAGGAAGACCTCTATTTGGGATTGTTAAATTACAGGAATATAACTACCTCTTGATAACATTTGTAAGAGTCCAGCTTAGTTATTATTTGGAAAACAAACAAAAATCTTTCCAACCATGTGCAAGCTATTTGAGCCTGGTTTAAATAATCTCAAGAATATAAAGCTGTCATAGATTAAAAGATATTCAAAATTTCACAAAGGCATCCAAGATCTGGACTTCCGATGTTAATATTGGGGTACAATGTTTTTATGGATCCGTATCAGAAAGGATTACTTAGAGAACAAAGGATTGTTGCAAAAGTTATAATTCCTAGAAGAGTCGTAGTTACAACTGATGAAGGGAGAAAATACATGAGAAACAGAATGTTCATTAGAAAACAAAACAGTGAGGACAAGGAGACCACAAGGAAGGTTTCTGATGAAGTGCAAATGTATTATCGAATAAGTTCTCGCCATGTTGTACACGTTCAGGAAGAGTTTCCAAGCAGCTTGAGAGATTTTACCCTTAAAGTTTTTTAAATTATATTCATTCTAGCTAACTCCTCGATTAAATGTTAAACATTAAGCTTTGTTAAAGGGGAAGACAATACGAGCAATTTATATGGCAGCACTTATTACTCATAATATTGTATGTTGGTTCTGGCAATTAGAATGCAAATAAAGATAGAGTTGAAAAGATACTCTGCTGTCTTTTTTAGTTAATAGTAGTTATCAAGAGATACAGAAACCTTATAGCATATTTTGATCTTTTTTCAAAGAGTAATACAATGAGATAAGAAATTTTCTTGCATGCAATTTAATTACAAATATAATATTTGAATTGGTAACTAAAATTTAAATTTTGAGTTCCATCGTCAGCATTTTTTAAAATTAATTTCTAGGAAAAGAGTATCTATGAACATTAATCAACAACACACTTGTTTTTCTTTTGCTGTTAAAAGCCTAAAGATACTCGAAAATAAATCCAAAAATGTTTGTTCTGTGTTAGCGTTGTTTCAGGATATATGTGAAATTATCATATATTTCTCATAGATATCCACTGCAAATAACAGGAAATTCAGTAAGTTCCTAATGGACTATTTGAAGGAGCAATGAATATAATTACGAAGTATGTGCTTTATATACACAAAAAAAGAAGAAAGATGTTTCTTTAGAATAAAATACTTTTCAAGTGAGAAGCTTCTTTTGTAGGAATTCAATGATTGTTTTTTTTTACATCACTATTAGAGATAACCCGTCGGTTATTGGCGACAGGCAGGTAATTTTGAATCTCGGTCAAGTGACGAGGATGACATTTGAGATGTCATCTACCTCTCTAAACTTTTTCACCATAATCGACAGATTTAAAGTGCATCAGCTTCGCTACATGGCGAGTCCTTTGAATGCGGAGTACTTGTTGTTGGGGTGCATAAACCTCAAGAGCTTTAATCCCCAGAATTTGCTATTAAATTAGGTTGCAGCTGAACTATGGTTTTTCACTTACCCTGGAGTTAAAATTTTAAGATATGAAAAGTAAAATATTTAAAGGAGCAATAGTTAACTATTTTTAAAGAAATACATTCGAGTTAAAATTTTCTTTCTATAAAATTTTTGAAGAGTTTGGTTATATACTTAGTCAAATATAGGTTAATTATTGTAGTGGTGTTGGTTTTATGCTATTTCATAAAATATTTAAGATGAAGATATAAAATTATTAATATGTTGGCCGCAGTAGATATTTTTATGATCAGTTTGAGTCCGAGGAGGGTGAACTTAATTGCTATTTGTGGGTGGTGTCGCGACTACATCCGAGATGAATGTATTGAGTTTGTCCAAGTCATTGTCGACTGTTGACATGTTGCTAAGGCCTTCAAATAACTTAGGAAATTTGTTAAATAGGTTTTGTAATTCACCTACTGCAGTTAGGAAATTAAAATTACTTGGGCTATTGTTAATAATATTATTAGATGAGGTAGTGGAGGATTTTGTCAGTTCAAACTGTTTAGATGCTTTGGCGGTGCAATCTCTAGAGCGATTTGGTTACCACAAACTTTTTGCGTTATATCGTCTTTTTTTCGATTTCTTCTTTAGGAATAATATACAGCCCTGCCAAGATGCCTTGTGATTGGATTTGCAGTTAATGCACTGCGACATTATGGCGAGTCCTTTGTGCCACTGTGCATGATTCGACAGAAGCAACAGCGGCCACGTGTTCATGAATCATATGAAGCTTTTAATAACTTTATTGTAAAAGACTGTAGCCAGAGCTTTGCATCAATCATTTTTTAATATAATTTAAACGGCAATAACAGTAATTCTGGGAATAATATTCTTTGCTGCTTTATATCCTATATTTCGACCAGTTTTTAAAACGTTTTTTTCTCTCTCTATTTCTGCGTACCACTGACATGATACTCTACTACCTCATTGGTTGGAAGCATACGTTAGAATGCATCCTCTCCTACCTAGCCGCTAATGGCATGCTACTACATTTAAATTAATTTTTTCTGAAATATTAGTGGAATAAATAATGGTTATGTTAAAATGTACTTTTTTCAGTTTCTAATTGTTCTTTTAAACGTTTCATAAATACTGAGCAGAAGCGGCAAACTCGCTGGCGCTCGTTTGCCACCTAATTTAGTAGTTAGTAGTACTTTTTTTCAATCATCCTTTTTTCCCCTTTTAAATTGTAATATGAATTTTCTCTGTCAATTTCATAAAATATGTAATTCTGAGCAAGGTTAAGCAGAAGAAATTTTCAAAAAAATCTATCAGATTTGGAGATTAAAAGCTTATATGCTCTTAAAAATTCATCATCCATAAATACCCGAGAAAATCAAACAATCAATCAACAGATTCTCTGTGACCGTATCTGCTAAGACAACCGTAACTCATAAATTAAGAATGTAATATTGTTTTAGTAGTTTTTAATTTCACATAAGTAAACTTATTTTCAGCAATGTCTCTTATTCTAGAGAAAGACCCTGTTCTTGATCGATCTTTGCGTTCTATTTTGGGTGCTTATTAAATTTTTATTTAATAATACAATCATTCTTAAAAAAAGTTTTTATCTCGTATAGTTTTTAATTGACAGTTTCCAGTATGTTTCAAAGATTTATTAATGCAGCGGCTCAAAATAAAACTCGCACTCTTGCCTTTTTATGTTTGACATCCGTGTTTCTTTAAGGAAACAGATTAAATGTATTGCGATTTTTTTATCATTCGGTAACCTTTTAAATGCTTAATGATATCAGAAAGATAAAAGAAAAATTTCGGACCACTTTGCATAAAAAAAAATTTCAAGTTTTATATGGAGAGAAAACTAATCTCGAATTGCAGATCGTACAACATATTATATTGTTTCATTTCTCTATAAAAAATTACTTGTATTTATTTTGTGGAAAGTGTTCAAGTTTTAACTGTATGTAAACGTGTAATTTTCTTTATTTTTGTTAATTTGCAATTTAATGACTAAGAATAGAAATCCAAGTTGGTCAAACATTGAGGGAAATTTGTTAGCTTATACTGAATCATTTTAAAGATAGTTTGTTAGAGATATTGCAGAAATAGTGAAACAAAGTCATTCTACAGTGTATGAGATAATCAAGAAATTTAAAGCAAGGAAAAGTATCAAAATGAATCTAGCAAGCAAACAAATTTTTTTTTTACAGAACCTGAAAAGTATTGGTAGTTTTCTTTTCATTGATGGAATATTGGATCAAAATAAGTGTCTTGGGAAAAATAAAATGTTAAAGACGGTGGTTATTTTATAATTACCAACATATAATAGATATACCTCTTCAGAGTAACCAGACATAAATGTTATTGAATACTTTTGACCATATTTAGAAGATCAATTTTAAAAACATGTTGCATATCTAGTGCAAAAGATTTAGAAAAGCTACTGAAAAAAGAGATATAGAATGAGATGTTTCAAAGCAAACGAAGACTTATCCACCAAACATTTAAATGCAATTTAATAAAGAAAATGACTTCATGAATAATGATATCTTAGTTTTAGTTTGAGATTCCTTTTCAACTATTGTAAAACTTCAAATTTTTTAGAACTTAATGTAAAAAGATTTTGCTTCAATATTTGTTAAGACTATATACTTCTTTGAAAGGTTAATAAAATAATTTATTATTTAAATTCTTTTCTTTATGTCATACATTCAGAAAGTACGAAAATGCAGGTGTCTGAGTTTTATTTTTAGCTACTTTATGAACTATTTTGCATGATGTGCAATTAATTTGTAATTTTTTTTTCAATTTTTAGTGGGAAACATTCCTATTGAAATTGGTGAAGATATTCTAAAGGATTTATTTTTGGAATATGGCCCTATTTTGAATCTTAGGTAAAATTTGTTTGTTTTTGCTAATTATATTTTTCGGGTTTTATTAATATTCATTCAAACTTTGCTGTAAGGAATTTGGAATGTAGTGGGCTCTTGGTTATACTGAACTTTTTCATTAGTCCTAACAGAACTCCTTTTTACCTTCTGTTATTTTAAATGCTCTTATGGAATTTTTGGGAAAATAGAAGCTCATTTATAGTAAACTGAAATTTAGTTTGCACACATTTTTTGTTCTAGTTTTACAAAGGTAATTTAAATATACTTATTAGGATTCCAAAAGACAGAATTATTTAATTTTCATGGGAAATCTCACTTTTTCACCTTACAGCAGCCTAGTGTTCATGGTCGCTGACTCGTGGCCAGTGGTTTTTGTCAAGCTGGGTATTTAAGTCCTGATGCTACTAAAGATCTACATGTAGCAAGGCTGATGCATGTGAAATATGTTGAGGTACCAAGCCCACTCATTAGCAGGATGTAGAAGTTTCGAGAAGGGGTGCCAGTTTAAGTGTCATCCTTATCACTTGACAGAATTTCAAAATTACAAGGTCTGTTAATAGCCCTTATGTTGCTTCTCAGTGTGACATTTATGAACAATCACATTTACCCTCTGCGCTGTTTTAGGAATCCTCGTCACTGGTCTACCACAGAAACCCCACTCCACAAACTATCCCCCCCTCAGGGGCTTACCTACTTCAGGTAAGTACGGGCTTCACGAACCCGAGGGACCTGAGTGATCTATTTCTTTCCTATGGGGTTTACTGTCTTTGGTAAACATGAGTGATGTGCCCCTGGGATACCCTAGCGATCTTTCTCTATTTTCGACCCTCCTGCTTGTCTTAACATTTCTCCTTTCATTTTCCTTTCTTCTTCGTCTAGAAAACAGATTCTTACGATTTTCCATTTCATTTAACAGATATATTTTGTTCAAATTTACTTTCGTCATATTTTTCCTTTATTCAGTTTTGTTGGTATACGTTTTGTTTCCCATTCTCCTTTTTTTTCTGTTGGCTTGCCAACCCGCATGTTTGCCGTGTGCGGCGTCCCGTAAGGAGGAAATTGGGATCCTGGGGATACCTTTTGCGTTCCCTTTGGCCCATGCTTCGCTGTAGACGGGTGGCAGGAGTGAGCCCGCTTCTGTCAATCGGCTGGTGGTAAGCCTCTTTGTAGATTCATCCGCAAAGAGACACTGCTGTAGGGCTAGTGCTGCAGATAAGGGGTGCATCGGGTTTCCCGGTGGATCCTCGCCTTGATGCTGCAGTGCTATATCCTGGTTGACCTCCAGGTAAGTGCCGTGCCTGACGTATGTCAGTTGACCGGCAACTGCCTCCCTTGTTGGACTTCATGGTGGGTGGAGGCACACCAGGATGAATATTTTCTATACTCTATGGATCCTAATTCTTCGTGCCTGGGTAAAGGCCTTATTTTACCCACAACTTTAAATATCGATGAAACAGCTAATCATGCTCGATTCTTGATCCTATCTTTACCGAACAATAAAATGTCTCAACAATCTCCGTTCGCAATAGAAAAAGCATTACTAGGTATTGGTGGTGAACCAAAATCCGTTAAAAAATTAAAATCTGGTGACCTTTTAATAGAGACGAAAACTGCTTTGCAATCCAAATCATTTTTGTCTGCTAAAAATTTTCTAGATTCTCCTCTGACTGTTTATCCCTACAAATCCCTTAACTCCTGCCGCGGCGTAATTTCTGAACCTGACCTGTTGTGCACCTCCGAAGTCGAAATCCTAGATGGATTTTCGGATCAGGGTGTCACTCAGGTCAGAAGGATCATAATAAAAAAGGGCGGTACCACTTTTAATACCAAACATTTAATTTTGACTTTCAATAGACTGCAATTACCTTCAACAATCAAAGCAGGATATCTAAATTGCAATATTCGGCCCTATATTCCGAATCCTCTGCGCTGTTTTCAGTGTCAGAGGTTCGGACATTCAAAAACTGCCTGTAGGGGACAATTAACATGCTCCAGGTGTGCTTCTGTTGGACACTCTTCCACGGATTGCCAACTGGAGCCCAGGTGTGTTAATTGTTCTCAATCTCACACATCTAACTCAACATTATGCCTCAAATGGAAATTAGAGAAACAGATTCAGGAAATAAAATCCTCACGTAATATTTCATATCCCGAAGCGCGCAAATTAATAGTTCCACCACTTTCTCAGACTTATGCTCAGGCCACTAAATCATCTATTACAACGTTCACCCAAACCGATCCTGCTGTTACAAAAGTGATATGCCCGCCTCTTCACCGTCTTAAGCCATTGTCTTCCCGATCCAAATCGACTCCTTCGTCTTTTCCAAAGTGTACAATTAATACATCATCGTCATCTTCTCAGGCAGATATTTTGCCTTCCATAGCTCCTATCAAAGCTGCTAAATCTGTAAATGCTCCTAGTTTTAAGACAAAAACCAAAAAGAAAAATAAATTAAATAGCACGTACCGAAACATTTCACATCCTTCACTCAATAATAAACCCAAAATTGATATTAAATTAAATGCTTATAGACCCAAAAAAAGTACCCTACCTCCAAATCTCGGAGATGACGATGACTGCATTTTATATGATGTCGATGATTCCTGGCTCATGGATGCAGTGGACCAAATGGAACATTCTAACTTGAAGCAAAAGAAAATCCGTATTCGACCTTAGCTTATTGTGTTTTAGTCCTTTATCTCTTTTTAGTCTGATCTGTTCAAGCTTTTATCCATTTTAAACTGTTATTTACTCTCATAATTATTACCATTGATTTTAATTTTCTTCTTATTGGTCCCAATAGGATTTTAAATTTTACCTAAGTGCAATGTGTTAATCACTTTTTATGTATCACCTGGTTTGGCGCAGCATAGCCATATCTGGCTCTTGCGCCATAAAATTCTAAAGTCACTCACTCACCCACAAACTATCCCTTGACAAATCAGAACAATGTTGAAATGGACAAAAAAAGCATAATTTAAGGCTCTCCATTTTTTTTATATTCCCAGCTGCTCTTTTCATATCCATATGTGAGGTTCAGATTGAAAAGACATTTTGCCATCTGATCAGTGTCCTGAAAAAAGAAACCGTAACAGAATTCTGTAAAGAAAGGATAAAGTGAAACTAATCAAATGTATTGAAAATGCGATAAGTGAGGAATACTCTGTATCAAAATCTACAGTATTCAACTTTCTTCATTCTCTGAAGAAGAAATTGTCTTCAATATCAATGTCTTCAATCTTTGAAGTGAAAGTGACTTCAAATGTTCTGAGTACTTTATTATGAAAGCTGTGGACAAAAACTATAGAATAATTTCTAATTTTTTGCAATTTTGTGTATGTATCTAAGAGAGGTACTTTTCCATTTTGCTGGGGCAAATCTTACCAAGCAGATTTTATTGGCGATAACACACAGTATACACATATCCTCATTGGTTGCATCATTTTTGACGACTTTATCACTTGCACTAGCAAAATGGACAAGTATCCTAAGAACTTAATAATTATTTAGTTAACTGTCTGTTGGCACATTATTTGTTTCCAACAAAATACCATCAAATGGTGTAATAAATTTCCATACTTCAACAAATTTGATTATGGGGAACCTTTGGTTATTGTGAACTATTTATTGCGTCCATTGGTGGTTTACTATAATGGGTTTGACTACCATTTGTTTTACTATAATTATTGATCTTTCTTGGGTAGTTGAAACTTTTTAATAGTACATCAATATTTATTTTTTTTAGAATTTTGTTGAAAGTTTCTTAATTTTATGGAAGTTTGTTGGTCTCTTATCTGTATTTAAATCATCAAACAAATGTATTTTGATACTTTTCCATTAAAACCTTACAGCTGGGCACTTTTTGGGTGTTTGCATATTTCCTAAGATACACGAAACCAATATGTTTATCTGACTACAATAATTGATATCATGTATGCAACTTAAGAACCAGTTGTAAAACAGAGCTATGGAGAGGAGAAAGAAAGAGGATGGTCCTTTGATGGCAATGTCCCTAGCATTTGTTAGCTAATGAAGTGCAAACTAGATAGTGGTATTTCTTCTTTAATATTGGTGGACACTACTTGCTTTTGAAATTGAAATGAAGTATGTAAGGTGTCTTATGTTTATTAATATGTTTGTGGCGTAGTGTGGGAGAGGAGAGAGGCCGAGTGGGCCATGACCCTGAGCAGTACTGATATGGGGGGGCAGTGGGGAGTGACAGAACTGGCTAATACTGTCTGCAGCATCAGACAATGGTCACTAGATCATACAACTGTATTGCTGTCTTTTAAATATGTAAAAAAAAAATACTGAGACAAACAATGAAGGTATTTCTTCAAGGAAATTCTAAAATATTTCTGTTCATTTGAGTGTTTTTAAGAAATTGCAAAACTTTTATGAATATTCTGTTTTCAAAACATTGTTTGAAGTGAGTTATCATCCAGTATTTTAAAAGGAAGTTTAGCGTGAGCATGTTTTTACTTGTTTCTTTCCCTTCTTCCCTCAGACTTAGTACATTTAGCTTGAAAACTTTTAGCTTAGCAATAAACTGCTTTTTTCTACTGTCACTGATTGACCAATCAAAGCCTTGGTAATCGTATTCCAATGGCCTTTGGAAACAGCGGGAATAGCCATTTTACTATACAACTGTGTGAAACACATAAGTTCCCTTTTGACACAGCCACCATAATAACATTTTGGAAGGTTGGATAACATGGTAAATGGTGTGTTTTTACAATTTAATCAAATTATGCATGGACCATTGATAGTTAAATTTTGAAAGTCATGATCTCTGTGGACATATTTTGACTTGGTGACTATAAATTTTGTGATAGTGTATATTGGTTAAAGTTTAGAATAGGGTGTGCTCTTTAGCGATGACAACTCCCTAAAAAGGTCGCCAAACTTGCGTGACTTAAGCAGTGACATCATACAAACATGAAAAATTAGAAGGATTGCTGTAAACGTTAAAGATTTGAGAATAATTTATAAATATTAATTTTTAATAAACAATCATTATTTATAAAAAGTTATTAATTAATAATTATTTATAAATAAATTATTGCAAATAAGTAAGGCTTATTAGCAAACAATAATTATTTATGAATAGATATTTATAAATATTTATTCATAAATAATAATTACTCCTAAATAATAAATATTTATGAACAATTGCTACTCTTAAATAATTATTTATAAATAATAAATAAAAAATATTCATAAATAATTATTCATAATTAAATATTATTTATAAATAAATATCTATAAATAATTATGGTTTATAAATAGTTATTTATAAATAATTATCTATGAATACTTTTTATAAACAATTATTGTAAAAACATAGTTATTCAAAAAAATGTATTGTTTATAGATAAATAATAATTTATAAATTTAAAACTTTTATAAAGCTATAGTGTGTGTGCAACATTTTTGCAATAATGAATCAAGTTACACATGACTTTTTAACGTTAAGAGGAATGCTATGAAAAAAGAATTCATAAAAAAACACCTACCTATATCATCAGAATTCCTTGTTTGTGGATAAACTTTAACGATAGAATCCAGAGAAGAATGCATTTTATGTGATATGAACTCTGCAAGGTACGAATCAAATTGATCTGTGAACCTATGACACCCATGTAGCAACTTTTTAATGCTACTGCATAAACCTTCTATGGAATTCATGCAAGCTCTAGTTTCTGGATCCTTGAAACAAATTATGTGGTTGATGGTTAGATGGGTGAATCCTTCATCTTCCAGGCATTCATAGGACTTCTAACAGTCCGATATAATTATGATTCCTGGCTTTAACATTTCCCTTTATTGATTGAAGAAGTTTATCCTCTGATTTGTTGCCAATGACGTGAAAAAAACCCAACCGGAACCCCTTTGCACGCCTCCAAACACCCATTATCCATTCACTCTTTTCCCTCTGTTATACTTGTGCTTCCCAAACATGCTTTTATCTATTTCCACAAGCATACTACTTTCAAAAACACACATATCCATGCACTTTTCTTGACAAAAACTCATCTAGTCTGTGACACTGCATCAAGCTGCTCCTACTTCAAAAGCAATGGAAACACGGTTGGCCTTTTGTATCCACATATTTGTAATCAACAAAATTTCAATCATATTTTAATTTTCAGCAAACCAACTATTTTTTCTCACAGATCTTCTTATCCGATGAGCATTTTTACCTTTCTTTCGGGATTCCCAAATATATCCATCTTCCGATTCATTTTTTTTTTTTACCAAGCACATATCTTTCTTGGAGACCGAACATTCAACCTTAATTTTTTTATCCATGCACCACTGTGTAACATTCATTTTACCTTTCTTTCCAAATCATAAAAAAAACTGTAAATTATATTTTTCTGACATGCTTCAATCTTTAAATACGCTTCACGAGAACATGTGACAAATTTCTTTTCAAATTATATGCACCAGTGTTACCATAATCTAAATCACTATGTTTAAATCATTATCGCTCCCAAAAGTCTCCAATGCTAAGGGGATACCCTATACCTGACTTGAAATGTGTATAATTGTTTGTCAGTTTTGGAACCTATTAGCAACTAGGACAAATTTCACCAGCCTAATGCATTTCTTAAAATGAGTGAATTTATGAGTATTTGGAAAGTTTTTTAGATTTATCGCTGGACTTGGGATGACCAGATAAATTAAGAATGTTTACTAACCAGACATGGTGACTGTGAATGTGATGTGTTGCATGTGGGGACTTGAATCCATATTCATCACGAACATGAGGTATAACCTCATTTTAAATTCATGTTCAGTGTAGTCAATGGGGCTGAGCCTGATGTGGACCCACTACATGTTTGAAATTTCTAAGAGGGTGGCAAAAGCATGGAATTTCAACTTTGAGCAGGAACAGCTCCTGACTGATGGTTAGTTCTTGTGGTAAAAGGTGTGTGATGAAGTCCTTAAAATTCCAAATTATGAGAAAAAAAACCAAAGGTTATTAGTTTTTCTGAAAAAGGGAACACAATGCTAGTCAAAGTTTGCATGGACATGGAAAAATGCAAATGTCAAAAACAAGCTTGTATAGTCGAATAAATCTAAAGCAAGTTTTTCTTTATTTTTAATGTTCCTTAAAACTGTTAACTTTATTTATGGAACTGCCTAAAATCAGCTGTGAAAATTGTTTTAAAAACACATCAATTAATATGATTTGAGTATTGGACAGTGGAAAATATTATCTGAAGGAAATGTTCCATTGTATAGGATTATTGATGATGTTATATACATTATATGATCAGTACACATGCTTTTATATTTGGACAAAATTCATTTTAATAATGAATCAGAATCTTATGAGCTTTTAATTTAAGATGTATTACATAATCAATAACTTCATGTTCAAATTCAGATGAAAATTTTGTCATCTTGAAAAATATTCATAAGTCATAAATATTATGTTGATTTGAATTATAGTTTTGTTCAATGAATTGTAAATATAGCAATATAGTATAATTAAACTTGAATAATTGGAAGTCCAGCTTGAAATTAAAAAAAAAAAAAAAAAGAGAGATAGAGTGGTGCAGCATTGATATTGTTTATTTTATAATTTGATAAAGTTTCAGGTATGCATAAATTTGTTAGTTATTGGAAAATCAAGTTTATTTTTTTATGATTTGCCAAATATATAGAAGTGTTAAGCTAAATGTTTTGTTTATTTTTTAAACTTTTCAATGGTTTTGTGTTTTACCAACATAGAATGTTATTTATTTGTTTTATTGGATTAAACTTTGAGAAATTTGATATTATGAGCTTGCAATGCATTTGTGATACTATTTTTTTTTATTTTTTTTCATGGTTTTGTGTTGTAGAACATCTAACCATGAAAAGGATAAAATAAAGTAAAGCATGGTATCAAAATAAGAAAGCCAAGGAGGAAAGAATTAGAAAAAAATGAAAGGGTTTAAGCTATTAAAGTGTGTGACAGTTTCTTCAGAGATACCAAAATCTATGCCAGGACACTCAGTGTTGCTCAAAACCTAGAAGTTGAAGTAGTACAAGTACCCTACACTGATGACTTACTAGGGTCTATAATTGATAATACGAATTTGTCAGCTTTGCATACCTCCCATTTGATTGTCAAAATTATGATACCAGAACAAACTATAACCACATCAACTGAAACCAGACTTTGTCAGAAACAAAATTGAGAAATGGCCTGAAAATACAGATTCAAACATGCAATTGCTATTAATATTGCGATTTTCTGAAGTCTTTCTGCACATTAATGCGGACTTTGTTGAAGAACCAACAAATACCATGTATTGTTCAATTAGAATACTACGTGATCTCTTATCATCCTACAAATATTGTCAAGGATATGGCTAATTCGAGAATGCTTTTGGCATATATTGAAAAATGGCAAAAAAGTTATATGCATGTGAATGGCTTATTCTCTCTCTCAAAAGCATCATTGTTTTGCTTCTGTAGTCATTTGTTTGAGAAACTGAAACACAACAAAGTTTTACTCTGATTAATACTTGGTGGAAATTAAACCTCAAAGATGCCAACCATGAATCAAGTGCTACACACAACCGAAATTTTTACAAGTGGAAGGAGTTAGAAGCAAGACTTCAAAAAGAACAGTCCTCCCGTTGGCGTAGTGTGGATGTTAGGAGAGGGGGGATGCCAGCTCAGGTGTCGTCCTCGTCACTTGACCGTGGTTCAAAATTACGAGGTCCGTCGCCAATAGTCCTCGTGTTGCTTCTAGTGGGACGTTAATAAAAACGAAAACTAAAAAAGAAAAAAAAAAAAAAATCAAAAAGAACAGTCTATTGATAAAAAAGAGCTAGAAGGTCATGATTAAAGAAATTTAAAAATGGCATGAAACTGTAACCAGAATGTTTGATATAATAAGTTTCCTGGCAAAACAAAATTTCACATTATATGGCAACAAGGAAAAAGACACCAGTATTAATTGAGGCGTTTTTTTTTGGAACTAGTGCATCTACTGGCAAAGTATAATCCTATTCTCTAAGAACATTTAGTAAGAATAAAAATGGGCCAAAATATTTCTTTTGCTTTTATATCACCAAAAATTCAAAATGAGTTTACTGAACTTTTAGGGCATAAAGTTCTCACCAAAATATTATTGGTCAGGTTCAAAAAGCCAAGTATTATTTCGTGATATTCGACAGTACCCTGGATATTTCCCTTAAAGATCAAAGAAGCCAAGTATTATGATACGTGCTGATTGAGAGTTGGGAAGTACGAATAGGAGAATCTGTTATAGATTTCATTTAAATGAAACAAATAACAGCCGAAGGTATTAGTGAGGTGCTATTAAATGAGCTCAATTTCGATGGGCTCAACATTATGAATAGTAGAGGACATGTTTATGATAATGCTGCTACAATGACCTGAAGCTGGACAGGTGTGCAGCAATGAATAAAATATTTCAATTTTAATGCTGAATTTGTATCCTGCTTAAATCCCTCATGGAACCTTGTTTGCTTGCGACTTCAATGGAGGTGATTTCAGAATTCCATTTCTTTGGCACTTTGAAACATCGATATGCTTTCATTTCCATGTCCACTCTTTGATAGGAGGTTCTGATTGTTTGTTGCTACAGGCTAGAATACAGAGAGGGTTCAGGACACTTGTTGGAACACAAGAGGAAATGCAGTTATTATGACACCAAATCATTACAAAGAAATTTTTATAATGCTAGAGAAACTAACAGAAATAAATGAAAGCTTAAATACAGGAGCAACACAGGAATTTTGTTAATCACAATGTAGTAATTTTCGTTTCGATATTTTTTAGGTTTCTGGCAACTGTGTGTGTGATGCTGCATGATGTCCAGAATTATTTGCAAACATACATCAGTATGCTCAGAAAATAAGTGCCTTACAGATGGTATTGGGAGAGGAATCGATGCATGTGAGACATTAAGTTATGCTAAAATCTTGTGTGAGGAACTTGGCATTTCTATTGAACCTCCAAAATAAAAAAATATTTTCTTCATTAAATAGAGTAGGTACTAACATTCATGAGTCTCCAACAGATCTTGAATTAGGCCAAAAATATGACTTTCTAAGGCTTACAATAATATTGGTTGTCAATGAGGAGGAATGCAATCTTGACCAAACTCTTTAAGATATAGACAAAGAGTTTATGCTTGAGTGTGTGCATCAACCAGTTTTTGTAGCTATGACTCACTGTAAGAAAGAACTTATTGATTGAGGCCCACTGGGTTTATTAAACTTTATTTTTTTTGTCTAAACTTGACAGAGGGTTACTTAATATATTTATAATGTGGAGAATCTGAGCTACCATGAGTAATGCCAGTTATGAGAGAAGTTCCTCTAAATTGCAAGTAATTAGATATTACTTAAGATTTACAGTATCCATGTTGAAACTAAAAAATCTAGCTGTTTAGACAGTCAAACAAGAGGTACAAGTTAACATTGACTTTTTGAAGAATTTGCGTTACAAAATACACGCGGAATAAAATTTTAATCCGAGAAAGATGATTTATTTTGAATCAATTCAAAATAGTGACAAAGTACATCACAGATTTTTGTTTGCTTAATTTGGAAAATAGAGGGTTGCAAACTTAGGATTTGTTCCTGGTGGCAGAAATCCACGCTGCACCACTGCAATATGGGCTTCTTATCAAATACATAAAATGTACACTATTAGTCAATTAAATCAACATAAAATCTCAAAATTGGCAATTTTTATGTAATTATAAAAACTGAAAAGCTGTAATATTTTTAATATTGAATATGAAAAAGAAATACATCAAACTGATATAAAACAATTCATTTAGTGAAAATCACATAACATAAAAGTGTACATTCATACATACTTCAAGGAAAATGAAAAATTAACATAATTTATGCAGTTGAAAGTATTTTATGTAGTGTAACTTGACCTTGTAAATCTGTGATGACTTTCAACCTTAGAAGCATAGAAGGCAGTAAGATTTATTGTGGTCCCTGGCATATCACACCACTCTTGCAGCAATGCATTTTTAAAGGAATTTTTATCTAACACTATTTTCCACCTCATCTATCATCTTATACATGTTAAATGGGATTTAAATCAGATCTCTGAGAAGGAGTATGAAGTTTTACAGGTACTTTCTAAAAAGGCCATTTTTTACTATCTTCACTGTGTGTTTTGGATTATTATTATGTTCTGAAAGATTAACTAGCTTTTGAGCTGTAAACTGTTGATAGATGCCTGCACATTATTTTGCAATATCTTCAAATATTTGAAATGATACAGTCTACCTTCAATGATGGTTAATGAAGAAGGAATCCTCAAACAAGTACTCCATCATACTTCACTGAAATGAGGACTTTTATGAGTTTCAATTCTTTGTTTGTGCACCACCAAATTTTGCTTTTGCCCGCCACTTTTGAAAGCATTATATTTACTCTCATCATTAAAAAGAGCAGTTTTCCAAAAATCCTTATATGGATGTATTCATTAGTAAAATTCAACCTTTTTTTCTGGTCTGCTCTGAGTATGAGTTGTTTACTTCACAATAAATTGCCATGAAATCCTGTAAGTCGGAAGATTCTTTGAAGTTTTCCACATTAACACTTTTATTAGTTATTGTAGTAACATATTCTATTAATTTAGGAGCAGATAATTTTGGATTTAACCTCGCTTTCCTCATTACTACTAGAACATCTGAATAATTTAAAATCCTTGGCCATCCTCTTCAAGATTTGTTCAAAGTATGCTCAGTGATTTCATAATTCATTATAATAATTTAGACAGAAGATAGACTTTTCTGGACAAGTTTTGTAATTTTAGCATATCTTTTATTTCTCTTTTACTTAATTATCCAAATTTGCAAATAAGTTCACAAATTTCTTCTTTAAGCCACTTTAACTGGAACAGAATGATGCAAATTACTTCACACATACTCAAGATTCACTTCTCAATGACAAGCAATGTTTTTTTTCCATCTTAAATAAGTGTGAAATCCTGGAAGTGCTACACTAACACCTAAATGTAGATTTTTGGGGCATCAATTTTACAGTTTCATTCATGTTCTGCGGAAATAAAAGTGATGTGTATTGACTTTTATAAAATATTATTGAACCTCTTAAAATGTAACGTTGCCATGATTAAATTTTTTTCAATATTTTTAATCTCTTAAATCTTGTTATTTTAATAGGTGTGTTGACTTTTGTGACTGAAAATACATGAATATTTTATAACTGAGTGCGTACAATGAGTCATTAATTAGATAAATTGTGGTATTCTCTTTTTTTTCTTTTTTAGACTTTTCAAAGATGGAACCTCTAGATATGCATTTTGTGAATATGGAGAATCGGAGATGGCTTTGAGAGCAGTACATAACCTAACTAATTTTGATCTCAAAGGACGAGCACTGAAAGTTGATATTGCAGCAAGTGAGAAGAGTAAAGAACTTTTAGAGAGTGAGTTTGTTTTCAAATTGCTGTTTTTAAAATTTATCATTTTTTAAATAAATCTAATACAAAGTGAGTAATTACTGATTATTTTTCACATCTTTTATTGGAGTAAAATTGCAGACTAAATGAAGGAAATATTAAAAAATTTCTAAATTTTTTTCAAATTTGTATTACATTTAATTACATATAGTATTAACATGAGTGATTTACAAATCTGTAATTTATCAAAGAAATTTTGAAGTTAACTTGTTTCCTACTTTGGCTCTTGATTTGTTTATTCATTATTAAGGAAGATATTTTTGCTATATAATGGATCATAATTTTATTTAATATTCTACAGCTTGGAGAAGTTTAAATTCCTTGTACTTATTTTATATATGTACAATGATTTCCTGTGATTTTAATATTAACCTAATTAAAATATGAATAATTCTTTATGTGTTTTTTAATATTAACCTTATTAAAAATTGAATTGTGCAATAGGGATAATTATATCAACTGTTACAAAATGCTTTTAAAGATTGTTGAATTCAATATTTAAGTATTACAATATATATATATCTTATTTTTTTTAGCATTTTTATATTAGCTGGGTTATCGAGTTAATTTAAAATTGCTTAATTTTTCATTTAAAAATAAAATTCAGTTTTACTATTCATGGTATCAATGTTTTTTTTTTAAAAAAATAAACTAAGGATTTTAAAGATTGATACTGTTTTGGAATAAAATATTTTCTTTTGATGAAATATATTTTGTAAAATTTTAATTTGTAGAACATTTATAGTTCAATATGAATATATTTAATTATTTTAATTTGTTTTAAGGCTTAGAAGATTCTGAAGATTTGGCTGAAAATGAAGTTAGTTGATGCTCATTTAATGTCTTATTTGTCTGAACATCAGATATATTTTTAAGTTTTATATTAATAATTATATCAATTATATATAGAGAAATTGCAAATACCTTTGCATTAAAATAATTTTAAGTCTACGAATTATATATTATATTAATGTTTTTCCTCATAATAAAGTATTGAGTTTTTATTTTTCTTTATTATGTATTTTTGTTGCTAAATAATATGCTGTTAAATGTGTATAATTTATTTTATTTTCATGTAAAGAAAATTATTGCCTGGTTTAGTATTATTTGCAAAATATAACATTACATTTTTTGGGGGTAAAAAAAAGATATTACTGTACTTGCTATAAGTAATTGTTTTGTCTTGGATTAAATATATATAATTTAAATGATTTTTCATTATTATTAAATACAATATAGATCTTCGTTCAAATGGATGCTTATCTGAAGAATTGGTTAATATGGCACTTATTTTCAACAATATGAGAAGCTTATTCTCATTTCTAGCTTCTGTGTCTAATTTCCAACTTTTTGCTTGCTAAGCTCATTATTAATTTGAACAGTAAACATAATGTTATTGATTTATGCAAGCTGTAAATTTGATATTTATATTCAATTGTAATATAGCTGATGAAATTTTTTTTTTTTTTTTGCTGGGAATATTTATAAAAATTGGAAAGTTAAAGTTATAAGACAGTGGTGGGCAAACCACAATTGTGAGCTGCATGCAGCTCTTACACAAAATGTTTAGTGCAAGTATGGAATATTATTTATTAGCTTGCCTTGTAAGAGAGGAGTTGGCATTTTTGAAATGCAAGCCTGCAGAAAAGAGGCACATGTTTAGAAAGCAACAATAGCACGGATAGTCGCTCGCAAACATGTGTATCAGTATATCTGTTGAATTGCTGCATGCCGAAATGTATTTTAACTATTTCTAGTTAAAATACTTTTTGATGGGCAGAAATTCAACAAACCTAGTAGCATAGATACAAAATGTTTTTTTCTGAATTTGTTTTACCTTTATTCAGTCGGTTGGGCGATGACAGTGTGTGGGGAATAAATATTATCTTAATAAAGTATGATACCAAGTTTTATTTAATGTACCATTAATTAAACTAAGAAATATTTAGCCAAGGCAAGATCAAGAGTGATCTGTTAATCCTAATTATTTCCATAAAAATGTCTCTACTAAAGCAAGGCTTAAGTTTAAAAAAAATGGCTCTTTGAATAAACTTCGATTTTGTTTTGTTTACATTTGACACTTTTGGATGACGAGTTTGCCAACTAGTGTTGTAAGACTACAATAATTTAATTATTTAGAATGTTTAAATGCTATTTATTAAATGCAATCTGTATATGTGAGGGTCTTTCAATAAGTCCTTAGCAAAAGATAGAAAAATTATTTTAGGTAGATTTTTTTTATGTTTCAACATAATTTATTTTTAGCTCTATACCCATTTTTGGTAGGCCCTCAAAATAGGTAACTGTTTGGGCAGTGACCTCTCAGTTTGACATGAACTGTTGCCGGCCAAGCCATTTTTTAAAGTTTAGAAATAAAGTCACGATGGATGTTGTAATTATTGGAGCCGAATACTATGGATATTGTAATAATTCAAACTTTAATTCCAAATTTTGGCCATTGAAACTGCACAGGTGTGCACCCATGCATTGTCTTGATGGAAGATGATCTTTTTCTTTTTCAAATGAAAACATTTTTTTTCTTGATTTCTTCACTCAACTGAGGCTGTAATGACATAATTTTTACAGTTATTTTTCCTTTTTCCAAGTAATTGGTGTAGATGATTCTATAAGGATCCCAAAAAACTGGCCATCACCTTTACCAGCCAATTTCATTGTTTTTGCATTCTTTAGAGCCTTTAAAAACCCATTGTTTTCTTTATTTTTTTTGTCTCTGGAGTGTATGAGTTTATCCACATTTCATTCATAATTATGTGTTGCTACAGAAACTCTTTTTTAAGAATGTGACACAAAAGTTCCAAATAGCCTAAGAGTCAAATGCAGAATTGCATTTATTTTCCACTCGGAGCAAATATGTCACCCATCTTGCCGAGATTTTTTTTTTTACACCCAATTTTTTGTGCAAAACTTAAAATATTGTATCTTGCAAAATGTCGGTGCCCTCAACTATTTCGTGCACTTTGATTCGGTGATCACTTAATATCATATTGTGGATTTTATCAATCATTCTATGAGTTGTCACTTCCACTAGATGTCCTGAACAACATTCATTGTAAGTTTATACCTTGTTTAAACTCATTTTCCCAAGTGTAAACAGTTGCAAATATAGGAGCAGATGTGCCTTGAACACACTGCTCAGCTTTTATCTCTTTCAGTGTTAAGTTCTTAAATATAAGGCAATCAAAAATCACTTTTTTCCATTTTTTAAAATAAACTCAAGTTTCTTGCTTCAATCGACAATAAAAATGGAACCATGTGAAGGAAGTAACTGAGACTTAGACACCAGTCTAGTGAAACATGATGCTTACTAAAAATGACCCATTTTCAATGCAATGAGCACCATCTCTGGAATTTTTCTGAGGACTTATTGATCAACCTTTGTACATTGGCACAATAACTAATCATTAGATGTTTTTGTGAGTTCTCGTTTTTTGAAATAATGTTCTGTATTCTGTTTCATTTAGTTGAGTTTGCCATTTTATTATCTTTTTAAGGATCTCTTTTTGCGATGAGCAATACTATATGTGAGCCTACTATATGTTTTTTCAAAATTTACTTAATAAATTACTTAAAAAGCACTTAATAAATTATTTTTTATTTTAATTGCTGTTTAAAATTGTTTATATTGATTTTTCTCATATTTATTTTATTGTTTATATTTTTTAATGAGTTTTTAAGTATGGAATCAGATCTTGATTATATATCATAATTATATAAGCATTATGAAATTTAAAGTTCTTAGGTTCAAAATAGATTGAAAAATTTCTTAAGTTCCAAAATTCATTAAACAACAAAAATGGCACTAAAATATGTTATACACTTATACAATTCTTTTTAAATACACCTTTTGAACTGAAATATTCTGTCTTTTGTATTTTTTAAAAGTCTTGATAATAATGATCTCTTCTTAATGAGAATTGTCACAGTTATGATTTTGGTTTTGATTTCATGATATATGTGGAAACAAATATGTATGTATTTTACATCTGATAGATATTACAAGCAGCTGATTCAACTGAAAAAGCCCCTGAAGAAATTTCTAAAGCAGTTGCAAGTTTGCCACCTGAACAAATGTTTGAACTTATGAAACAAATGAAGGTGAGAAAAAGTAATTATTTATTCATAATTTGTTAAAAGGTTTTACTTATACAATTGGTTAAATAAAAATTCAATGATTGAGTTGTTCTATTCAATGTGTGCTTTCTGTAAATGATGCATAATTTGTGAGGCACTGATTGATATATATGCCTACACAAATGAAGTATTTCCTTTTCTTACTTTTCATTTTGGTGCCAAAATTATAGCAGCTGTTTGTGCAGTTCTATATGTTCAGATTGTAAGATGTATAAAGAAACTAAAAATTGCTGCTTTGTTCTGAGTTTGAAGGATCTATGAAGAAATGCTGGCTTATGTTAAAGGACATTAATGATGATAAAACAAATGTTTTAAATTTACTTATGATTATCTAGAAAGCAAGATATTACAAATATTTCCAAAGCTGTGCAATTGCATACTATAAAACTTTTTTGAGACATAACATTTCCACTTTAAGGTACAAGTGCTGTATAAGCATTAGCAAAAATCAAAAATTATTTTGTATTATTCTTCAGGAGACCCTTTTGCTCTTCATCTAGGGCTTGGAGTATTTTTCTTCAAGTCTCCTATAAAGACTTACATTTGAGAAATTTATTTTTAATTAGTTCAATAAATAAAATTTAAACTCTAAGCAACCTTAAGATCGATTATGAACCTTATGATCAATATGTGTTTGCTGGATTCTATCCAATATCCTTTAAGCATTTTCAATTGATTCTCTGAGTTTGTATGTAGAGTATTTTTTATTTATTACATTTAAAATCCATTGTTCCTTATTCTTTGTGACAACTGTACTTTGTATTATAAGTAATTTTCCTTTATGATAGTATCTTATTTCCTACTGATATTAAAAAGTACTATTTTTAAATAGTAAAAAAAAAAAAGGTTATTAATTGCATCCCTTTTTCAGATTATTTCTTTTTCTGTTATTAAAATTTACTGGAATTTTTTTTTAAAAAATGTTTGTTCTATTCAGTACCAATGTAAAGAGTTTGAAAAATGCTATCTTGGAAAAGAATTTTATTTAGAGTTTCCATGGCTTATGCATTTTCAGAAGTACATTACTGTTTATTGCTTTTTGCTTATACTTTGAAAGTGATGAGTAACAGACAGTTATACAGTGATTGTCTAATATTTTTTACTTCTTTATCTATTTATTTTGAGAGATGCTAAAATATGTTTCTGAAAATTATAATCTCTACTTTTAATTCAGTTTTGTACTAATTTTTCTGTTTGAAATTGCTTCTATTTTCTGAAATATTGTTTAAATTATGTGAAGTATGTTCTAATACCATTTGTTGTAAAACTTGATTAGCTATTTATAAATTTTTTCTCTAAAAATGCAGTGCTATTTTCTGTATACTTGCTAGAAGTCAATTTATTACTTTAAATAAGATTAGCAGATGGAGGTCCTGCAGAATTAAATGCTTTCAATTCCTTCAATGTGGCAGAAATTGAATTTTTTAAATAAATGATCAACTCCTTGAGACCCCTACCCCCTCAAAGGGTTAATACTTGATACATGAAATGTTTTACTATTAAAATGTATAGTCTCATGCTTTATTTTCATTGTATAGATGTGCATTGAAAACAATCCTCAAGAGGCTCGAAATTTACTTCTGCAAAATCCACAGCTTGCTTATGCCTTATTACAAGCACAAGTCATCATGCGGATAGTTGACCCTGAAGTAGCCATTGTATGTACATATCAGCTGCTTTTAGCTGCCTTTATAATTACCAGTTTCTATATATTATAAAAAGCAATCTTTTTGTAATGAATTTTATTAAAAAAGTGATTTTAAAAGATATAGATTGAAAGTATGAAGCATGTGGGTTTTTTTAATGAAATTTTTAGTATGTATTTCTTTTATCATAAATTATTCAATGAAGTTTTCAATGAAATTGCTATATGTTTTAGTCCTTTTATGCAAGTTATATTCCTGTGTAGAAGATGTTTTGATTTTTTAAAAAAGTTCTGTTTAAAAAAAGTACATAACATTTCGTGTAAAATAAAAAATAAAGTTTTATTTTGACCATTAAAAATATTTTCCTTTGAGAATTATGATTAAATTAAAAGAAGTCAGTTCTCTAAAAATAATGCAAATTATAATTCAGGATTATTATTTATCATAATTTGATTTGTCCTCTTTATATTAAAATATTTTTTAATTCATAGATTATATTTTTATTTTCAGAAAATTCTCAATCGAACTATTGCACCACCTGCAACTATAGAGCCTGAAATGAAAACTTCTGAGTCTATTCAACAAGTATAATTTCACTTTTCACTAAATTTTGTTGTAACATATGTTCTACAAATATATAAGCATAAAAATGTAGCACTTATCAATAATTTTAAAAAATATTTTTAATGTATATAAAGCAATTCTTGAATATAATTGTATATATATTATTAAGAACCAGAAAAAAATATGTCAAGTCCACTTGCAGTTATTTATTTCAAATATTTTAATGTTATTTTTAGGTTGTATCCACATCTAATAATCCTCCAGAATTGTCTACAAGTATGTATATATTTAAATTATCGATTAAAATGTTTTTAAAGCCTAAAATGTTTAAATATATAAGTAATTTTATTTTGAAAAAATATTTTTTTTATACTATTGAAATTATTCATAAATATTCATCTAATGTATTCAGTATGTAATTCAAAAAATGTGAAGCTAATGAGATAGATTTTAATATTTTCTGTTATTTATTTAGTATCATGCTGTAGTTATTTTAATTTCTCAGGCATTATTTTTTTAAACTTAGATCACAGTAATATGTATTTATTATGTGAAATTAAAGTTGTGTCCATCATGTTTACATATGCTGTGGCTTACAATGATTCTTATGTTTTAAAATGTATGGCCATGGTAGCCTAATGGTCATGGTCATGGTTGTGGACTTGTGGCCGGACGGTTTGCGTTGATTCGGAAGTTCGATGCTTTTTGCCACGAAAGACCCACCGTGCCACCGGGGCTGATGCATGTTCAATCTGTTGGAGCCCAAAGTCCTCCTAGGGCATGGTGTGGAAGTCGGGAGGTGGGGTGCCAGCTCAGGTATCGTCCTTGTCACTTGACTGAGGTTCAAAATTATGAGGTCCATCCCTCGTTTTGCTTCTAGTGCGACGTTAATAAAACCAAAACCAAACCAAACATGTTTTAAAATGTTACATTTTATAAGTTAAGAGTTTTGTATAACTTTTCTTATTTTATTAAACAATCCATTCCTTTTTTTTTTTATTATTATTTCTGCATTTTTATAAATAAGAATGAAGAAATATTCTCATGTTATATATTTATTTGCTGAGATAGTTAAGTAGAAACTGCCTGTTTTTTAAATCTTTAGTGTATTTGGGAATCAAGTTATTCACTGAATTCTCAATTCTATTTTCTGTTCATTTAAACTGTTCATTATTTGTGAATTGACTGAATACTTTTTCATTCCCAGTTTTGTCTTAGAATCTGTTCATTGTCTTTTGTTGTTCTTCTTTAGTTCTTAACTACCTATCTTACTTTGATATATTTTTATTTTGATTTGTGACAAATACTGATCATAATGTCTTCAAGTATTGTAGAACTTGTATAATACTTGGAGACTTATACAATACTTACTTAAATACAGGCACATATTTATTACTTGTGTGATAATCCTTTGTTTTAGTATCATATTAAATTTTTACATATGAAATTTTAGAATTTCTTAAAAATTTTCTAAAAAGATAAATAGGTATGTATCTATAGAATTAATTGTAATATTTTTACTGTAGCGGAATGGGAAATAAAAAAATATATAAAAAGCAAATCAAGGAGTTGAAGGGGAAATGAAAAATAATTTTCTTTTATGAGAAAGACTATTGTATTTAATCTGGGAATAAAATGGTAAAATATTATTTGTTTTTTCTCTGGACATGAAAAAAATGTTTTAACTATCAAAATTAAAATAGTAAAAATAAAAACAGTTAAACATCATTATTAAATATTTTTAAGGAAAGATAGATGAACATCAATTTCTATAGTCTGAGCGACTTGAATTTATACGAACAGAATCTTCAGAATAAAAATTAGAAAAATTTAAAATGAAAATTAGACTTTAGAAGAATAAGAAATTTGAATTTTTTTTTTTTTTTGAGAGAGAGAGAGAGGTGCTTATATATTAGATACTTTCAAAAATTTTCCCTAGAGCCAAGATGAAAGATAGTTATATATTTTAAAGTTTATTGAAGTAAAGTTTTCTAATAATATGTATTAATATGATATAATTATGAGGTCTAATTATATGATTTTAGAATCAGTTTAATGTTTAGTTATGCTGTTTGAAAATGTATTTGAATGATATTTTGGAAAATTAAATTTTTTTTTAGTATTTCTTAATTTAATGTTAGATCCTAGGATTCTGAATGAAATGGAATATAATAGCTGAAAATTCTGATAAATAAATGTATATGAAATTTTTATTTATACACCTGTATTTAACATCATTTGGTATCCTTTGATAAACAGTGTTTTTATTTCAGTATTATGAAAATTATTCATTGATATATGAGGTCATGAAGAACTGTGATTAAACTGATAGTAAATTAGTGAGAAAAGACATAATGCTATTTCTAAAAAAAATGCTTGTGTTTTCCATTTATCAACCTAAAATACATAAGAGGAAAAAATTATGCTTTTTAACTGAGTACTTAATGCTACTTATTATTTTAAAAAATTTATTTGGAAATTTGTTTCGTGTTACTTATGAATAGCTAGATATCTTTATTTTCTTATTATTATTTTTTATTTACAGTAGTTAATATATAATTTATTTTGTTATCAAAAATTGGGAAAGCTTTTAAGATAAAGTATTAATATTTTACACCTAAAATGTTCTTAAATAAACATTACCTCTGATTTATAATAGCTTTTGACTAACTAAAAGAATGCCTGTTTTGTTAAATTTGCATTTTTATAATAAAGATATGCTGTGAATGAAATGATGTATTATAATATAGCTTGTTGTAAAATTTTACATTTAAATTATAGCTAACCTTTTATGAGTAATGGTTATGGTTTTGTGATCTTCAAATTATAAAGGATTATATTAATAAATTGCCCAGGTTTAATTTAATACATTTAATTTATTATACTGTTACTTTTAATTTTTATACCAAACACACACTCCATTAGCCATTTAAAAATTTAATTTAAGTGACATTCCTTATATTTTCTTAATTCTTTTGTTTATCCATATAGTTGGTGATCAAGATATGCGTCAGCTACCTCCAATGGACAGTGACATGCGAACAATGATCATTACTTCTGGTGGTGATAAAGATATGAGACAAATGACTGCTGATATTGATTGGAGAACAATTGGTATTCCTGGAAGTTTGCCGGATAAACATCCTTTTGATCCCAGATATCGGTCATCTGATCCTAGAGTTACTCCAGGAGCAGATTCAAGGCTTTTGCAAGGACCTGGTGATCCGAGAGGAATTCAAACATCTGTTGATTCAAGAGTAATGCAAGGAGTTGATCCTAGAATGATGCAAGATCCAAGAGTAATGCCTGGTGCAGATCCTAGAATGATGCAAGGAGGGGATCCAAGAGTAATGCAAAGTGGTGATCCAAGAGCTGTTCAAGGAACAGATCCTAGATTGTTGCCTGTAGATCCTAGAATGTCTGCTACTGATCCACGAGGTGTACCTGTATCTGATCCCAGAGGAATGCAAGGGGCAGATCCCAGAACACTAATAGATCAGAGACCTATTCCTGTACCTGATCCACGATCAGGTTCTGGTGTAGATCCTAGAGGAGTACATGGAATGGATCCAAGGACTTTGTCTGGTCCTGACTCTAGAACAGATAGTGGAAATCGATTGCAAGGCCCTGGACCAACTTTTGGACCTCGAAATGCAGATCCTAGAAATGTTCCAGTTACAACTCGCATTGAAGATCCACGAAAATTTCCAGCAGCTGGTGTTCCAGTGTCTGCAAGAATGCCTGCAGTAAGTGTTTAAAAAATATATGAATTATATTATTCTCTTAATAGTAATTTTTTAAAAATAATAAAATCTCAAGTTTTTTTTAAATTTATTTTTTAATTACAATGATGACACTAGTAATTTATTTTAATAAATTCATTTACTTCCGATTTGTTTTTTTTTTCTCCTTATTTTGTGAAGTATTTTTTATTTCTTTTAGCTTTTATGGTTCATTTCTTAGCAGGAGGCTTTATGTAAGCTTTTATAAGGTGCTTCATTTATATTATGTTATTTAAATAACATATTCTTTTTCTTTTCTTTTTGTATAAGCTCATCTGTTATTAGATATTATTATAAGGATTTGAAACAGATTTAGGATTTTAGAAATTGAACAGAGTACTAAAAAAAAGAGACATTTTTATAATTTCAGTATATTTTCTTGGGTTTGTCTTATGATATTTTTGACAATTAACCTGCCATAGACATAGTTTTGAGATGGCATTATTAAAAAAAAAAATTTAATTTTATATGATATACATTATGTATCACAAAAAAAAATTTCAATAAACTTCTGCTAATGCATGAATTGTCTGTAAATGCTCATCAAGTTTGTGAAGTGTATTGAAATGGACTGAGACTAATTCAATGAAAAGATGGACACGATATTCTTTACTGAAAATAAATCAAGTGTGTATTAAGTTAAAAACAAAGCTCTTTTTCCTTTAATGTATAAACTTTATAAATATTTTTTATCAATTTTTAGTCTTGTTTAGTCTGTATTTTTTATCTTTAATAACCAACTTTCAGGAATGAGAATATCTCAGAAATGTTGACATTTCTTTAGCTATTATTGTTAAATTCTGTGTTATTGAAACAAGTGACTGATTACAGTGGGTTTTCAGCAGCAATGCAAAACACTATATTGAGAATATATAAATAATGTAGATTACAAATATAATGAGGATTACTATTTAGTCATTTAAGCTGTCAAAGAGAATTTGTTTCTGGTTTCATTTTTGATTAATAAGAGCATTGCAAGCATTGGTTAAATTTGTCAACATTTAAATTGTTTTGTTTAGGAAATGAACCATATATACATTTTGTTGTTATTGAATCAAAAAATATGTAGAGAAAAGTATTACAAAGTGTTGTATTACTGTCTAAGTTGTTCATTTTAGAAATATCTAAAAAAATCTTCATTGTTTATGTTCAATTGATTTTTGTGTAGAATGCTAGGACACCAACTGTTAGTTCTGCACCTGCTCCAGGAGCTTCTCCTAATGCTGTTCCAACTCTTCGACAACCACTTCCAACTACTGTTGGAGCTCCTGTAAAAGTTCCGGAAGATCAAGAAAAAGTAAGCATTATAAAGAAGTTGTAAATATTAAAAAAAAAAGTATTTATATGTTTGTTTTGCTTAAAATTTTGATGTTTTAATGTGAGAAGTTAATCACAACAATAAATTTTAGAAAGCCTTAAAACTATATTATGCTTTGCTGAAAATTTCTTGTTCTTTTTTTTATTATTACAAAATTATGAATTCAACATTTAAAGATTGAGTTATTTAAGGCTGTAATTTATTTTAAATTATTAATTGTTATTTTTGCAATCTGTAATTAAATGTATTATTTATTCTTAAAAGGGAAAAATAAAATTGATCAAGATATCAGTGAAAGTCATTTAAAAATTGAAGATTTTTTTTTTTATTTTCACTTATTGTTTTGAATTATGATTTTAAAAGCATTTTTTATAACTGTTATTAACTATTCAGCAGGTTAGTTTTGTACTTTTATATTCAGAATTGTTCTATTATACACAAATTCATAGAACAAAAATTATTGTAAAAAACAATAGCACCATCTGTTAGGAATGCTAATATTTTAAGAGGTATGTCTGATTGTTTGTGATACAAATTAATTTGCAAGTGCTTAAATATAGATCATATATTACATTCCAATGTATTTTTGTAATAAGAGAAATATATATATATATATATATATATATATATATATATATATATATATATTTATTTATTTTCATAATTTTTTATTAGTTGTTGATGGCTCTTGTAACAAATTTTAAGAATTGTTAAAATTACCATATTTTGTACTTGTCATATAATAAGTGTATTTTTTTTATTAAGTTTGATTTTTCATATTTTGATAAATTTTGTTACAAAAACTTGATTGCTTTATTTAGTTTGATTAATCATTTAAAAAGAATTGTTCTAATGAATATAGTTTTGTTGAATTTTTAAATGGGGCATAATTTCATTTAAATTTTATGATTATAGCTTAAACTCAATGGTAAAATTTTAGCTATAGAAATAAATTGGAATTAATAGCACTAGGAAAGCACATTTTAATTATATCGATATGTTGATTCATTCAATATTTATAAACCATAATATTTAAATTTAGTTCAAAACTATATTTTCTTCTTATCAGTTTATAGTTTTTAATATTGTTACAATTGAGAATTTTATTCATTTTGTATATTTATTTTACTCTTATATTTAATTATTTAATTTATAGAACAGGTGGGATATGTTTCTATCACACAGTTTTTATATCTTTGAAATGTGTTGTTTTATTTATATTTAATTAAATTATATCCATTCTTTTGTCTAATATCTAATTATTTATCTAATATCTGCTGTTGGAATATCTAATTTTTCACCATTTTTTTTCTTCATTTCCTTGTTTTGCATAGTATAAAAGTTATTTATTTATTTATTTTTTGCACTGTAGGCTGCATTGATAATGCAAGTTTTACAGTTGTCTGAAGAGCAAATTGCCATGTTACCTCCAGAACAAAGACAAAGTATAATTGTACTTAAAGAACAGATAGCCAGAAGTCAGCTTGCGTTGTAAATTTCTATCACAATAAATATAATGTGTTCTTTTCTTTTTGTTTTTGATAAAGAAAATTGGCAAAATTTATGATCATCATTTTATTTATCACATGTGTTTTCATTTTTGTCATCAATCATATGGTTTGTTTCTAAAAAGTTTTTAAAAAAGAATAAAAAAGTCTATTTATTGGTGCTTTTATAATTTTTTAAGTGTAAAATATACAAAATATTATTTTGATGCAAATCCTTATTTTTTTAAAATAAGGATTTTATGGTACTTATTGAAATGGGATTAACGACATTTGCTTATTTTTTTTTAATCAAAACTAGACAAAAACTTAAAAAGATCTTTTGTAAAAATGTTAGTTAATTTTTTTCTTTACTTTTCTGGGGCTTACAATTTCAGATTACTGTTATAATCAAAGACATATTAAGATTTGGATGTTATTTTTAAAATTTCTCTCTAGTTTGCTATTTTGAAATTGTAGTGTTATTTAGGTTTTGATATAGTTATTTACAAGTATTGATTTCAATCTAAAAATTGTAAAATTAGTTAGATCATTACCAGTTAGTTGTTAAACTGATTGCTTCATAAATTTTCTGCTTGTGTACACATTATGCTATGCTTTTTTCACTTTCTTCTATTGCTTCTTTCAACTGCTTTCTTAATACTAAATTATTATTACTTTAGACAAAATAAAAGAATTTTTAAGAACCAAGAAATTATTTTGATTTGTAATTGTATTAATTTTCATTTACTATTCTAATGTGAATATAAACAGCAAGTGTGATCATAAAAATATGTTTCTAAAAGCAGATTTTTTATGTGTTTTTTAAATGTACATATAAAGAAAGAAATTTATATTGTTTGTATATAGACATCTCTAAATTGAATCTTTATTATTTTCATTTATTGCATGCAAACAAATTTTAAGTAAAATTTTTGAAGAATAGTTTCAATGCTGGGGAAAAAAACCTAAAAATTATGGAAATAATAATTTATGCTAATCAGTTTGTGCTCCATAATTTGTATTTCCACAACTTTGTATTATCAATATATGTCAAATTATTTTTCACCCAAAATTCAGATTAATTTTTTAATTTCAGATTTGTTAGTATTAGCATTTATGCTCTTCATAAATATTGTTTTAAAAATAATTACTGTTAATTTTTTCAAACATTTCAAATATCATAAACTGAAATATGATTTGATATTCAAGAAATGTGTAAAAATGATATACTGTAATTTACATATTGAACTGTTGTAGAAAGATTATTTTTTAAACCATTAAAATTAAATGATTTTCTTATAGTTAACAGAAATGTAAACTCCTTTTTTATATATATGTATATATATTTATGTTTGTATGTGACATAAACTATATAACATATGTGACTGGTTTATGTATGAGTATCTTAAAATGCCTTTTTATGGTCAATTCATTGATAAGATGGGAAAGAAACCTAATTGGTTTAATTTATCCAGTGATTCCATTATTTTAAATTTCTGTCATTTAATGATTTTGTGTTACCTTCATAGAAATCATTAATTATACTAAAACTTACATTTTGTTAAAATAAACTTATGTTATTTGTGTTTGACAGTTTTTAAAAAGTACATAAATTCTTTAATCATGAGATCAACAATTTGTTATCAGTGATTAATTTAAGACAGTGATTTGTACTGTTAAATGCTCTAAATCTTCTGTACTCTTTATTAACTGTGAAGCATTTACTTTATGTGAAATTTCCATTTGTTTCTTTGAATCTTCAATAGTTAAATTTTAGCTTCTTTTGAATGTTGTATATATAAATATATATATATAATCATGCATGCATGATTTCTGTCTATGTTTTGGAGAAAATGTACTCAAAAAAGAAATACGTTGAGTTTATGAGTATTTGCACTTGTAAAATTTATGCTTTCTTTTATGAAATGAGCTTTTTTTTTCAAAAAATACAGATGTGAATTTAATGCAATTTTGGTTAATAAATACATCTAAACTTTATTGGTGTAATTTTGTAATGAATTAATGACTAAGAAGAGTCACCTTTGATGTAGTGTGACATAAAAAAAAAACAACTTTTTTTTTTTTATTATTATTATTTTATGATTTGTAAGTTAATTTCAAACAGTTTTTGATAGTGCTTTGTATACTTATATGACTGCATTAAAAAATATTATGACTTATGTTGTTTCCAGGTAAATTCTAGTGTGGATACATTCTAAATTATTTACAGTCTTTGGAGTTGTGATGAGTCTGTTAAATGAACTTAATAATGAATTAATTTTTTTTTCACAACAATTTATATGAATATTTGGTTTTGGTTATTGCTTATACAATCTATTTTTGTTGTTGCTCACATTGTAAGGAGGTTCAGAATTCCTAAGCTAATTGATGTTTTTATATCTGTGTGTATTGGAGGAGGGAGGAGATAATTTGGTAATACTTTTAGTTCTCTGTAAATATTTTATAATTTGCTTTAAAAATTAATATAACCTTTCCAAGAAACACTGATACACTTTTTGCATTTCTAAATTCATTTAATTTATTTTAACATTCCAGATTCAATAAAAAATTTTCTCCTTCAATTTAGCAGGAACCTTTTTCTGCTTTTAATTTGAAAAATAATTTTAAAATAGCATTTTTTATTAGAATAAAAAAAATTGTTGCATTTTATGTATTTCTTAACTTTTTACTTGCAGGAACTTTATAGTTACTTTATTTTCTTGATTAAAGATTTGTTTGATAACAAATATTTAAAAGGTACACATGAAAAAGTTTAATTCTGTGTGCTTTTTTATTTATTTATCAAGATTTTAAATTTTGTTTTATTCATAGCATAGATTTAGATGCATTAAATTGATTAATATTTATTTATACTAAATAATTCTGAAGTCACTGTATCATGTGTTATATCAGAATGATTTTTTATAACAACATTAAAACAATCATGGTCTTGGTGATGGGAAAATATTTTGGGGAAAAAATATCTCTGTATTAGCATTTTATTGAATCATTTTACTACGTGTGCATAACTTTTTTGACGAATGATATATTACTTACAGTCTTTACATTTTTTATAGAATTTCGTGTTTAAATGGAAGTTATCAGAAATCCAAAATCTTACTAAAGAAATTTTTTTAAATGTAAATATATGTAGTAGATTATAATATGTAACCCAGTAATATATGTAATAATTTAATATATGTAAGTAATGTAAATAAGTAGATTATTAGTGATAATACTTTATTTTTTAAGAGTGTACAGGTACAAAGTTAAAAAAAAACATAATACTTGTATAAATTAAGAAATAAATAAAACAATTAAATAATTATATTAATGTTAAAATTATAATACACATACATTGTAATTTCAGTAAATGGATTTTTTTATAATTGAATCAGAATCTTTTAGAATTATAGAAATAATTTCAAACAATTCATAATTTTAATACAAGCAATGTTGTCATCTAAGATTGCAAAGTAATGGTTTTATTTATATTTTAGAATCATTGTAGTCTGGTGGTAAAGGTCAAGCCTAATGGCTGGGGGGGGGGATTCAAATACTTATTCCGCCAAAAACCGTTTTGTGGAATAAAGGAGATTACAACATGTTGAATTCAATGGTGCTCTGAAGTCTTCAGATGGAAACTTGATGAATAAAAAACCTTCTCTTGGCTATCTTCCTTGTCAAATGACAGTGTCCCAGAATTATGATGTACATCATCAACAGCTCATTGTGTAACTCAAATGAGACATAAATTGAACAGAAACCAGCAAATATCAGAAATGAAATTGTATAAATTGCTTTCACTTGAGTTTTAGTAACTGTAATATATGTATTTCAATGTTGATGACACATGTTTTTTATTTGCACTTACAGGTTTCAATTATCATATCCGAAATTACTTGATCATAAAGTGTTCCATCTTTACCTAGGTATAACATACGTACGGATGAATACTTATCTCCTTTACAAATAGGACCATAAGTATTACAACTTGGTTTTGGAAACGTTTTGTTGATTTTGTAAATTGCATGTATAATTCTTTGGTAATTTGCTGTGAAATAACTAAGATGTTCATCACACTTTCCTGTACAAACTCTGATGTTAAATTCTGTTGGAGAAAATACCCAGTTCTGCCATCCAATATCTTCTACTGTGATGTGATGAGTTTGTGCACAGCAAGTACAATTTTCATTTGAACTTTCCGCTTCGCGCTTTTTTCGTTCTGAGATTTTAGTGTGCTTAGTGATTACTAACAAAGGACTCTGTTCACCTTCGGCTGAAACCTCTGAACCTGTAAAAAGGAATTACACCATTAAAATAATTCTAATGATAGAAGCATATCCTAGTCAATATAGATTGTTTGATTTTATGGGATATATAGGGCAACAACGGCTATTTCCCCTAGTCAATAATGACTGAGGTAACATTGAGACTTTTTCTTTCCAATGGGATGTATTGACTTAGGTAGAAATGAGTGATGCGTCCCAGAATACCATGGCGATCTGTATCTGTTTTCAGTTCTCTTCCTTGTCAACCAATCGTTACCCTTTTCTGAATTACAATTGAAATAAATGTTTGTTGCAGCTTAGCTAGATTTGACTTTTGCTCCGTAAATCCTGTTATTCACTCACCCCTAGTCAATAGATTTAATTTTGTTAATAGAGTAACCTTTATAACTTATAAAACTTGATTGTGTTGGTAAAATTTACAGAAAACGAAGTGCGTAATCTTATCTCATTTTTTAATTATCCATTCAGAATCAAATTATCTCAAGATTTTGAATCGCCATTGTATCAGAATTGATTGATTGAGTGAGATATTATTAACGTCACACTCAGAAGCTATGACGATGGAATTCTTAATTTTGAATCTCGGTCAAGTGACGAGGACGACACTTGAGCGGGTATCTCCCTCTCCTAATTTTCCTCACTACTCCAACTTTAGGACTTTGAGCCTTGACAGATTTAACGTGCATCGGCCCCGGCAACACTGGATTAGGACTCGAAATAAAGTATTTGGAATTTTGTTTTATAAGGGGAGCCGATGTTCGAATCCTGATTCTATGAAAGACTCATCGTGTAGCGATGTTGATGCATGTTAAATGTGTGCGCATTCAAAGTCCTTTGTCGCCTGATTTCATTCTCGTCACTTGAACCGATATAGTAAGCGTCGCTAATAGCCCCGTGTTGTTTCTTGTGCGACGTTAATAAACCATTCAATTATGTCTCGATAGTTTTCAATGTCTATCGCTAAGAATTAAAATTATAATAGATCTCGTATTTTAAAGTTTTGAATATTTTTACTTCTTAAAATCTTTCATTGCCTTTTATTAAAGTAAAATCCATGTAAATTATTGGAATTTCGGGAAAGACCGAGGTGTTCTTAGCCTTTACGATGAGCTGCTATTTAAAGATACGAGAACATTAGATAGTTGGAAAATATTTCATTCTGCTGGAAAATATAAAAACCTAATTTTTCAATCACATGCTCAAATTGATCTCTGATCATATTTTTTTAAAAAATTTTACAGACTGTTGCATTCATTTAATCTGTTTTTTTTTCCTTCTAATGACTAGATTTGTTTACGAGTGGAACTAAAAAAATCAATTGTTAAACTCAGCTTAATGGGTAAAATTACGTTTTAGTTAATAATTCTATTTTACCTGAGTTCTTATATTATGAAATTCAAAATTGGTTTTTTTTTTGTTAGGATGCTTATAGAAAATATAAAAAATTACGGATAAAAATAAACTTTTAGATTTATTGCAAAAACTGAAAATCGTTAATCCAGTCTAGATTCTTTTTCTGTTGTATAATATCAGCTCCCGAATTCAGAGCACTTTGATCAGATAAAGATACGCTTCAATATTAATATTGTGTTTTGACTTTTTATCAGCCTATTGGAATGAGCGGGTTACCTCCATATAACACGGATGTTACGTCCTAAAATTGCGGTTGTATGTCAACCCGTGTTATACGAAACAAAGAACTAGTGCTTATTAGGGGAGTTAGGTTCTAAAAATTAAAAGCGCATTCTATTATATTTTTTATTATATGGAGAAATGTTTATTAAAGTTAATTTCATCAAACGTGCTATATATTAATTTGTATTACACTCATGCTCGTAAAGAATTTTGACAATCTGTACATATAAAGGTACTAAAGCATAACAAAAATAAGCAAAATGTAAAGCCTATTTAATCAACAAAGGGAAATGAAGGGTACATGTACCAATACAAATAAGGGGCATGCTCCCTGGAGCAATTGGGGGAGAAGACTCTCTCATGCAGAAAGGTAAGCGGCATACAGTTTGTATGACGATTAATGGGCTACATGTTTGCCATGAGTTGGAGCACATTCAGTGCAACATTTGGACATGCTGCGCACCAAATTATGTAACTCAGGGTTACCAAATGTATTTCTAGCCACTAGCCAATTTCAAACAAATAAAAGTCATACGGGCAGTAATATATGTATATAAGATGATAGTTTTCTTCTCTTCTTATAACTTCATGGCAGATATACCGTTAATTGTGATTAGTATCACAATACTTACGTTGTTCATAGCTAAGTTTTATATTATATAACTTGGGAACATCAATGGCATTCTTGTTTTTCAAGGCAGATCATTTTATTTAACAGCAAAAATACAATAATTCCCACTTTTCTTTGAATTACCCCATGTTTGTCAGTGATTTTTTGTTGTTTCACCACCATCTGGCTTAAATAAAGGCATAATGTAAGAGACTAAAAGAGATGAATAATCCTTAAAACAAAATAACAAAAAATTGTCAATATTTTATGTTGGACAATAACCTATTGGGCACAGAATAGTTGTCCAAATAGATAAAACTTTTTCCCCCTTTCAAAACGGAATATTTAATTATTTAATGTTAGGCACACCAAGAGAAACAGAAGACTAATAGGAGGGGATGCGTCGATTCAACACGACTGCTAATAGTTCGAATGTCAAAA
>BMAW01075380.1:585133-604113 GCA_019974015.1 Nephila pilipes
AAAGCATAACAAAAATAAGCAAAATGTAAAGCCTATTTAATCAACAAAGGGAAATGAAGGGTACATGTACCAATACAAATAAGGGGCATGCTCCCTGGAGCAATTGGGGGAGAAGACTCTCTCATGCAGAAAGGTAAGCGGCATACAGTTTGTATGACGATTAATGGGCTACATGTTTGCCATGAGTTGGAGCACATTCAGTGCAACATTTGGACATGCTGCGCACCAAATTATGTAACTCAGGGTTACCAAATGTATTTCTAGCCACTAGCCAATTTCAAACAAATAAAAGTCATACGGGCAGTAATATATGTATATAAGATGATAGTTTTCTTCTCTTCTTATAACTTCATGGCAGATATACCGTTAATTGTGATTAGTATCACAATACTTACGTTGTTCATAGCTAAGTTTTATATTATATAACTTGGGAACATCAATGGCATTCTTGTTTTTCAAGGCAGATCATTTTATTTAACAGCAAAAATACAATAATTCCCACTTTTCTTTGAATTACCCCATGTTTGTCAGTGATTTTTTGTTGTTTCACCACCATCTGGCTTAAATAAAGGCATAATGTAAGAGACTAAAAGAGATGAATAATCCTTAAAACAAAATAACAAAAAATTGTCAATATTTTATGTTGGACAATAACCTATTGGGCACAGAATAGTTGTCCAAATAGATAAAACTTTTTCCCCCTTTCAAAACGGAATATTTAATTATTTAATGTTAGGCACACCAAGAGAAACAGAAGACTAATAGGAGGGGATGCGTCGATTCAACACGACTGCTAATAGTTCGAATGTCAAAAGTTTCAAATTTTTTGAATTGTTAGTAACATGGGGAATGGTAGAAATTTCAAAAATTAAGCTTCGATATTTTAGTATACATTTATTACATGCAGTTATGTTGGTTGAGCATCATAGATATTTGTTGCGGGCAGCGAGTTTGACAAGCTTGATCTAGCTGTTCTTGGGAAAGGATATCCCAATCATTAATCAATGCTCTCTGCAATTCCGGAAAATACTTAGGAGAAAAGTTACAGATTGCAATTCGCCGGATAAGCATGTCACATACATGGTGTATCGGATTGAAATTGGGGGAGAACGTCGGCTATTCCAAACGAGCGATATCCTCTTCTTCAAGGAATATGTTCACTGTATTTGCTCTGGGAGGACTGGCATTATCATCCACAAAGATGAAATCTGCATCCCTGAACAGACGAACATGTTGCGCCTGAATGATATCTCGATAAATTTGACCATTCATGGCTCCTCTTTGGACATAGAGATCTGTTCGAGAATAGTGTTCGAGTTGTTTGGACGATGTTATCCCAAACGAGAAGTCCTTCCTTACCATAATGGTGGTGTTCAATAAGGTTTACTTGGTTATAAAGGTTCCCTAGTGCTCTCCATACAGAGATACGACTTGAGACCAATTGCGTTGAAAACCTAGATTCGTCGAAAAACGATACACAATCCCACTATGTTGGCGTCTGGGTAATGTGTTTTCTTCACAAGGCCAGTCAGCGCTGGCAGTGCGCCCCCGTGAAAGGTGGACATCTGACAGGCCACGTTGGCGTAGTATGGAAATTTAGAAATGGGTTACCATCTCAGGAGTCACCCTCGTCACTTGACCGAGTTTCAAAATTACGAGGTCTGTCGCCAACTGCTCTCGTGTTGCTTCTAAGTGCGACCTAATAAACGAGTTCCCTTATTTCAAAGACTTAGTATTAGACCGCAACCAAATATTTTTAATTTTTTACACGGCATTGGTTTTACTCCAAACATATAATTTAATTAAACTACTTTTTATTCTCGATCCTGAGCTTGAATTTTAAATTGTTTAATCTGAAAAAACGGTAACATCTTCACCTTGTGTATGATACAAAATATCCATACATAAAGATTTATAGCCCAAAATTTCATACAATCAGCTCTAATTTAAAATTTTGCTCTAGAAAATTTTAAAGTGCTGCACAGAGACTCATTTAATTCTCAATGCATATACGAGAATCCGTATTCTACGATATCGTGTTGTGTGTGTATAAGGCTTTTCCCTAATTCTGTTATAGAAATGCCGTGTTATGTGGGATGCTATACTTTTCAAACTTTTACTTTTCTTCTTTAGGATATGGTTTGAAATTACATACTTAATCGAATGTAAGTAATATTTACGAATCCAATATTGGTATTCTTCCACTTGATGTATGAATACTGAGATATCATTTTATCTAAAAAAAGTGTCTCGAGTTTAGTGCTTTTTCCTTGAAATTTTACCGTGAGTTTAAGAAATATATATATATATATATATACTTTGTTCTTAATTTAATAGTATATTCGTACTTTAATTAGCTGCACATCTAATCTAGAAAAAGGTGTGGTAAATAAACTAAATTAAAAACAGTAATTTTTTTTACCTTCGATTTCCATTGAGCAAAAAAGACTATTGTTTCTAACTTTGAAAGTTAGCATAAACGGCAATTCGAATGAGACCCAGCTGGATTCATTCTCTTTCTTCGAGACATCTTCCCTTAATTTGACGAGGAAATCATTTTCCAGCTCAGAGGAAGCATAAATCGAAAGGGTGAGTCGTTCGTGTTGATATAACTTGTTGAAATAGACATGAACTGAGATAATTGATTCGAGATCAGAAGCGATGTCGAAGTCAAATTTCCGGCAAAATGTTTCTTTTCCTTTCAAACAAGTCAAGTTTTCTGAAAAAAAAGAAAAAAAAAAGATAATATATATATATATATATATATATATATATATATATATATTGCAGAGATAAGAGGAGGGATTTCACTGTTATTTGCGTATTCATTTATATTCCGCATTATTTTTTTTGAAAAAGTAGTGGTTTTTCAGAGTATTAATTTAGCAGTAGCCATTTTGGGGCTCAGCAATATTGACGGAAAAAAAGTTAAAGAAAGAGGGTCATTTTTGTTTTATAGGTTTTATAAAACCTGTTGTTTGTTGCTATCATTTCCATGATCCAATTAGAGAATATTTTTTAAAAAAAATGAGTGTGTAAGAGGTAGTTTAAAAACTTCGTGTTTCTTTTTAAATTTAGTAATAACTTAGTAAAAAATTTTACAATAAATTTGTAAAAAAAAATTAAGAATTAGTATTTTCAAAATTTAAATTCCCATTGTAATTGCCAGTTTTATGATATAAATTGATTTCCATTCATCAAGACATTTTTTTTTAAATCCGATTTTTTGAACATACTCGTATATTAAAGTCTTTTATCTTAAATTCCACTGTAATTTTATTAGAATATTTTTAAAACGTCTTATACTAAGCTATGAAAAATATAAAATTTAAAATCATTTTTAAATGAAAATGTTATTTTAAAAATACAATTCGTACAATAATACAAATATATTTTTTTATATGAATCAGTAAAGTCATTGAAGATTTTTCACCGCTACGTAAAGACAGGATTTAAAAAAAAAAAATTAATTCTGCCCAATAATGCAGTGAATTAATTGGTATATCAAGCAATTGAGGTTGTTTTTCACACTTATTTGATTTTATTTTATTATATACAATTAAAAATTTTCGAACCCATTTTTGTATGGGCTTGTCATTGAAAAAGGTCAAACATATACCGTATACAGATACTTAACACTTTGCGAAGGTTTGCCAAATCGCTTATCTGTTTGGAACTTATCATGATTCTTAATTATCTTGCAATTATTTAAACAACATGGCAATTATCAAATTGTGTTTTAACATTAGATTATGTCTAATGTGAAAATTAAATGAAAGTTCTTTTTGAATTTTATAAATCTATGACAAATGAATATAATTGAAAAATTTATATGTAAAAGATTATGTCGAATGTGAAAATTAAATGAAAGTTCTTTTTGAATTTTATAAATCTATGACAAATGAATATAATTGAAAATTTATATATAAATTTAAAATTAGTGAAGAAAGTTTACAAAAATAAAATAACTATATTATTATTGCATTGTCCTTAAAGCTAGTGAACTTTTTAAAATCTTATAAATTCAACTGCTAACAACGGATTATTATTTAACGATTTTTTTTAAATTAATGTTTTTCTACCTGATATTGTAATGCTAATATTATTTTAATTTTTTATGTCAAAAATGTTTTTGTTTTGTTTTGTTTGAATGAAATATTTCTTAAATTTGTTCTAAGGACGCAATATGAATAAATGTGTGTGTAATAATATATATTCAAATCAAATATATTAATAGCCGGGTATTTTTTACATGCAAAAATATTTCGAGATGACGTTTTGCTCTTTGATTTAGAAATAGACTATCTTATTATAGTTTAAAGTAAAGTATTTGTGTGTTACACTAGTGTAAAATATTTCTAGGATCTGAAACTGAGAAAACAGACAATGCAACTAAAACAAATAAGAAATTTTATTCAATAAAACAAGGAAAATTTGTAATAAGGATTTTATTACGGATTATAGAATAAAATATTTTTTCATAAAGCATGCTTGATAAATGTAGTTTAATGAGTGGTATTCACTTATTACCTGCCTCTACTTTTTGTAGATATTAATTACATTCTTTAGTGAATAAAATCTATACAATTACATAAGCAAAGTTTTTAAATATACTGTTCTTGACAGAGTTAATTTCTTTTGATTTTAAAATCGTTATGTTTGGTAAAAAATTGATTGTTTTCTTGTTAAAAATATTTGTAAGATTAAATATGGGAATAGGCAAGCCCAAAATGACTTTACGACGCTATTTGAAATTCCTGATGAAACATTGTATTATATTTGGTACATATCATAATATTTTTCTTAAGGAGAAGAATGGTTTTAATAATCAAAAACCAATGTTTATTGATTAATTTAAAAAAAAATGGCATATTGACTAATTGTTCAACTTTTAAGTTTGACTTTTCCTTATTAAGAGAAGAACTTGAAATTACGCGCGAAAAACTGAATCCTAATGTAAGAATACGGGGGAAAATATGTTAATGGTACTCGTACGTAATGATCACGAACTCTTTGATCTGAGACATTCAAGTCAATCAATAAATTCGAGATCTAATATCACCAATCGTGTAGATTAATGAGTACTGTTTGCACGTGAAGCTTCAGAGGCTTTACTTATGACGGGAAGAGAGTCAGCAGAGTGTAGGCGCTAAGAGTTTTATTAGAATTTTAATTTAAAATCGAGGACTTTGAATATATTCAGCCAGAATCTAGAACAATTTTTATTCTTTTTAAACAAAACAAACTTTTTACAAAATACTGACACGAAAGCAGTAAAAATAACAAATGATTTTTTCAAACGAAAAATAATGAATAAAAATGTTATGAAAAATTAAAATTAATTTATTAAACTATATTTTGAGAAAGCAATTATTAAGTGGAATTTATTACATTAGAAGACGTCATATATTGTGACGTTATTTGATTGACTGTTGCATCACATTTAGGAACTAGAACTGAACGGGCTCTATATTTTATGCCCCTACGAGAATAAGGCACAACCGTTGTTCGAATTTATGAGAGGGATTGACAAAACGCTAATAAACCTAAAAAAAAAAAAGCAAGTGTGTCATACTCCTTCCCGGCCATGGGCTATTTTCTAATAAATAATACTCATTCGGGCTGTAGAAAACTAATTTTGATTTTCAAATTTACCTGTTATTTGAATACTTATTTAAAGAAATGTTAAGTTCTTAAAAAAAGTTGAAACATTCTGATCTCAATTTTATTGGTTTTGTTTCATTGTGGAATAATTATAATTAAGTCAAAGACAAAACACAAAATCTATAATTAATAAATTGGCCAAAAATAATAACGAAAGAAATAATGGACGTACATAATAACAATGGTGCAATTTACCGATCAGTTGCAAAAAAGGATGTAAGAGGTAATAACAATTAAAGGCTAAATTGTAGATAATACAGAACGCGGGAAATAACACAGCCGGAGAAAAATTCTTTTTTTTTAGCCGACTCTCAGCAGTTATGAGTATCAGACATAATATTTGCAAAAGTTTCATTTTCAATAAAAACTCTTTCACCTGGTGGCAATTTAAAGTTTGATGTTTCATTGGTCAGGCTTAGAACACCATCTAATGCTATAAATAAAGATTCATTATTGCTGTCTTACCACATGTCTGAAAGCTCCCGTCTATCAGCCATTTTGATTTCGTGAACGTTATGTTAATATAATATAATTTCTACTACCATCTTCAAATCTTTACTGTTTTATCTATTTGAGTGCAAAAAAAAAAAAAAAAAAAAAAAAAAAAAAAAATTGTGCACCCGAGAGACTCGAAAATAATGAAGGAAAACCAGTGAAGTTTATAATGGAAGACCGAAAAACTCACAAACGAATTATTAAAATAAATGTGAGAATATTTTTAAAAATCAGAAGAAAAATGTAATTCCGAAGAAACTTTCTTTATTTTTCGCTCTTTCGGGTGCCCTTTTTTTATATTCAAGCAGATAAAATTGTATAAATTTAAGGGCGGTAATGAAAATTCAATAGGATTAACATTACATTCACGAATTCAAGATGGCCGGTATGCGGGAGCTTAATATAGGAAATGATTAAACACTGTTAGATGGCCAAAATCTAAGCAATTTATCTTAAACCAATGAAAGATTTCAAATCGAAAAGGCTATTCTAGAGTCACATAATGCAATTGATTAATTTATAGTGTCGCACTTAGAATTAAATCTAGTGGTAACGGTCACAGATATCGTAAATGCGAACTACGGTTAAATGACACGGATGACAACTGAATCGCTACCCCACTCTCCTAACTTTCAGACCATGCCTACGCGAAGACTAAGTCCAACCGATTTATCGCGCAGTAGTTATTTTATGCGATGAGTGTTTAGCAGAATCAGGATTCGATCCCTGGACTCGAAACATGTCCGGCCGCGAGCTCGCGACCATGACATTACTTCGCTACCTCGGTCGTCACATTATGTGAACGATCCCAGTCTTGACATTGGCAGGCAGCACGAGAGAAGTTTAAGGTCGCGGACCATCAAGTTGAAACTACTATTCTAGAGCGACTTAAGTTTAAAGCCAAATAGCTAATTTTAAACATTCCAATATGAATAACTACGGGTTACTTATGGTTCTGTATGGTTGCAGAAAATTAAATGATATACCACATTTAGCTCATGATTTTATTTTTTATATACCATTCCTGATGTAATATTTTAAAAAATTGTGTAAGGGTTTTATTTTTCTTTAAGTTTTGGGCCTCCTCTTTATAGTAACATATGACAAATTACTATAAAAAGCATGAAATAATTGATTTTTAACGAAATATTATGGATTTATTCATTTAAAATATTTCGTGCAATATCTGATGACAGAATATATAAAAGATGTGTGTGCGTGAGCTTATTGGACTTGTAATGTTACGAGGGAAAAAAATCTATGAAATGTAGAAATAGGTATAATTATTCTAAAGACAAATTTATGGTTCAAGCATTACAAATTTATTTACAAATTTATTATGCTTGATATGAATTACACATCTAAACAGTTCTCAATATGAAGCCTAATTTCCAAATATTTTAGGACTTAAAAATGCAGTAAACAGCAGTGATGTAACTAAGAGGTTCATGTAAGTCAGGCATGACTGCATTGATCTGAAATATTATTCTATGAGAAAAAATCTGTTGTATGATATCTGGAGAGTGACTGGACCATGCAATGGCCTCCTTCGTATGGTTGAAGGGAGAGAAATATTAAGTAGACAACAGACATCTTTTTCACTGTACGGACTATTAGTGGAAACTATTAAAGTCAAATTATATGATGTCTAATCGTAAAAAAGAGCCATTGATCTTATTTATATATTTTATGTGTGACATTTAAAAAAGCTATAAATAAAAGGCTGTATTAATGGGTTTATCGTTATAGCGAACAAAAGTTTCGTTTACCTTAGCAATTTTTGCTTATTTGAGTTAAACAGATTTAATGGGTCATATGATTAAGGGGTTAAATGCAATGAATGACGCATTTGTTCCCCTTTTTTCGAAAGCTTTATATTTTTTTAAAATTTTAACTAAATGATACAATTTTTTTTGTATTTGATAATTTATACATTGATAAACCGATTTTAATTATTCATAAAAATGTTATATAAATAATAAAATATTGCTTAGTGATAACGCTTTGTAATCATAATATTTTATGGTTTATTGACTTACCGTCACAGTCCTAAAAAAGATTTTGCCTTAAAATGTAGAATTTATGTTTCGTAATACAAATAAATGCCTATAAATATAATTAAATTAAAAATATTTAACATTTAATGTAATTTTCAATTTTTTAAGGGTTACTGAAAACTGATATAATAAAAATATTTCATACTTTAATTCGTACTTATCCCAGAAAAAATACTAGTATCAAAATATGCACGAAGCATAATAATTTTACTTCCTATTACGCAAAATAATATGATAATATAACTGTTCATTTTTCGTAAGGCTATCTTAAAACGATGTTTTAGTAGACGAAATGATAAGAAAATACTTTTTGAGGAAAAGATCTTCAAAGTTTTCATTAATAACCATATATATATATATATATTTAATCAAATCTTCTGAAATAATTAGAAAATTGTCATGAGGTTTATATTATTATTCAGAAAAATCTATATTTTTTAATATATACCTTTTCCCAGAAAATCAAATTTCCTAAGGTTTAAGGGTCGTGAGCCTCTGATTACAGTGAAGGGAGAAAAAAAAGATTAAAAAAAAAAATCCTCAATTACTCGTTTTGCGAAAATGAATTGTTAATGGAAAGGAAGTTTGTCATTTGTTCAACAACAAAGTAGCATTTTTCATGCTATGTATACAGGTTAGATATAAAAATTCTCTCTCTCTCTCCCTCTCTTTATATATATATATATATATATATATATATATATGCTAAAATAGCCATCTACGTGTCTTAAAACTTTGTGTTTGAAATTGAATTTATTCATTCATCAAGAAATTCAATTAAAATTTAAAGCAATATTTAAGAACAGGCTCTGAAAATACATGTATTCTAAAAAAATATTATTTTTAAAGATATAATGAATTATCATTTTAATTTTAATATCCTTTTTAATGAAAGCAATTTAAAATACACAGTTCATTCATTTTTTTTTAAAATTTATTTTAAGATTGCAGTAGCCTAAGGTCGCAATCTTATGACCAACGATTTTTAAGTCGAGTTGCGTGTTTGAGTCGTCTTGGTTTCATTAAAGACTAGTCGTTTAGTGGGAATGACGCCCATTAAAGTCGAAATCCTCAAGTTGTCGCAGTGTGGAATTTTTGGAGGAACCAAGGATGAAAATTGCGAGGTCCATAGCCAAAATCATTCATATTACTTCTAAGTGCGACCTTCAAAATCAGTCAATCACTCAATATTTAAATTCTAATAAAATTCAGATCTAAGTCACAGAGAGAAAAAAGTAAATTTCAAACAATAGTATTTTATAGACCTCAGTGGGTATTAAAAGTCAAATAAAATTTTGAATTAAAATGGTGAAGCTAACTATCAAAAATAAAAATTCTCTACTGCAAACAGATTATTAACTCATCTGTTCCAGAAAAAAATAATACAGAAAAGAAAATGATATATCAGCACTAATAATAATAAAAAAAAACCCCTTTAAATGTAATATATATTCCTTTAAGTAATAAAATAATATCCAACAAGAAAATATGTGTTTTAAAAATACGCGTTCAAATGATCACAGTTAAAGGAATTCTAGCAGATTTATATGAAATAGAAATAAAATATGTAAATATCCTTACATTTGGCAACTACTTTTTCTATAAAAATCAAAATCGATGTAATTTGGAGCGATAAATTTTAAGTTTCATAGCATTTGAAAAATTTAAGATTATCTTTAAAATTTGAACTCAGTATACTTACATTGCATATTAAATAAACTTGTAATTTAAAGTAGATTAGTTAAAACTGTCAAGAAACGAAGCTCAAGAACGTTAGAAAAATTTTCGTTATGGAATAGCTAATTCGAGCACAATTTAATGAGTGTGAATGAATGAGTGTGATAACAACAATGAATGAGTGTGATAACAAATCTGAAACAAATTCATAAATGAATAAATATGATAACAAATCTAAAATAAGGAACATGAGAGAACACGATAACAAATTTTGAATAAAACGTATGAATGAACTTAATAATGAATGATTCTTAAAATGATGACTGATTCATTTTCACCTAGAGAAACCGAAACACTGATCAAAGATAAAATATCGAGTGCTAAAATCAGTGGAAAAGATTCCTAATATTTTGGTACATCATGCTTAGGAACAAGCAGTGTTAGCTCCATACAGATTACAATATTTAATCCTATGCAGATGTTCCTTATTTATCTTTTAAATTTAATTTTAAATGTCTATTAATGAATGTTTGATTAATCTCTTGATTCTTCAAATTATGATTACAGTTGTGATTTCAGCAAAAATGTCATATAATTATTTTCTTTTAAAAAACACTGTCAAGAAACGTGAGAACAGTATGACCAAGCAAAGGAATTTTACAAAAAGCAACCTACTGTTAGTTGGACGGACTATCATATTCTCTTTGGGTTCAGATCTTGACACTTCCATTTCTGTTTTACGCAGCCATTGTATGATCTTCGAGGACAAACGAGGAGTGGTGAAATTTTCGGTGGGGGCTTCCGTCATCTTCAAGTTGCTCAGTATTTTTGACTTTAAGTCATCGATGATATGCTTGCGATTCTCAAGAGATTCGCTTTGACCAGTCTTTGGCGAGTTTGGATCAGAAGACGATTCCTCGTTCCCTTCAGGCAGACTGCCGACTCCAGTGGATAAAAGTAACAACAAGCCTGAAGCAAAGATCAGGTTCGCCTGACTGGTCATTTTGGAAAGGTAGATAGTGAAAGGCCATTTTCTCACTTCTCAGAGCTTTTTATAGATCTCCACAGCGAAAATCAGATTGTTTACGTAGATAGCGCCTGTTCCCCTCCATTTATCCTTTTTTTCGCTTTTTGATGAGTCGTATGACTAAGGTCGATGATAATGATTAAAGTGGAGACGGACTTCAAACCATGCAAATGTTGCAGAAATGACCTTCAGCAGAAGAGTTTTTCTCTCTTTTTTTGGTTTTTTCCCCTCTCTTTTATTAAAAAAAATATCTTTTGGTTTCAACTAGGGACGAGTTAAGTTCATTTTTGAATTTTTTAAACTTTGTGTTAATTAGGTACTGGAGAATGTTTTGCAGAGACAAAGAATGGATTCTTATTCTATTTTTCTTTCTTCTATCGATATGATTATAGCTTATCGAATTTTTAAGTGATTAAAAACAGTTGCTATAAAAGTTCTTACTGCTATCCAATAGTGTCATTATATTTTAAATTCAAAACAGTAAATTTATTTCTTTTTCCTTTTCACTGTTCGTTTCTCTCTTAGTTGCTATGCCATTTTCTAATGATCTGGTGTGACAAGTTTACTTCAATACGTGAAAACTTTTGTTTTCATTTTATCGACCAAGAAACAACATTCTTTTAGAACTATTGATTACAGTCTTTTTAACTGTAAAATAAAATAAGCGAAATAAAGAATAAAAATATAAAATTTTTGAAAAAATAATTAAAAAAGAAAGGAATTTTATATGAGCAGGGAAAAACACCATAACAGGGTGGTTAAGTTTTATTTTGGTAATGACATATAATTAACTATAGAAATTTTAAGTTCAAATTTTTAATATTTCATAGAGTTTCTTTTAAAATTTATTTATTTTTTGTTTTTTATAACTTCAGTTATATCTTACATTTTAAACCCTAACGTTTGTACTTCGTTTCTATACAACCTGAAAATAAGGTACTGAAAATATAATACTCGAATTGAATGTATCTCAGTTTTATAAACGTGAATATAAAGTACCTTTTCTGACAAAAAAAATATAGTTTTTAATTGATAACGATTGTGATTTATTTATTAAAACTGAAGTGTTAAACATAAACTAAGCTTTAAATGTTATCAAAATTTTACAAAGTTTTGCAATTTATAAAAACAAAAGCTAGTGAATGTTACTTAGATATTATATACAAAAAGGAAATTATCCGATTTAGTTTTATTATAAGGTTTTTCCTCGATAAAAAATGTTCTAAATTTTTTACCAATTTATTTTAATTAACGACACCTTAATTACTGTTCTAACGCTACTAGTGATTATTCTTGAAAATTTTAAGCCAGTGACAAACATTTTAAATGCTCAATTTGTAAAGAAGTAGAAATTATTAGTACAACATATTTAGAAAGCAAGAAAAGAAATTTGATTTATTTCTGAATATTTACAATTTGGTCTTCTAGGTATTCTCTAAACTAAAAATGTTTTTACACTCTGAGGTAATATAGTTCTTACTCAGCAATAATAAATTTTTTTAACGTAAATTTTAATTTGAGGAACCAAAATATTTTGTATACAAATTTTTATTTCGGAACTAAATAATATTGTAGTTTTTTTTTTATGAACGAATTTACTTTAAATGAAAACTTTTTACACGTAAAGTAACATTAAAATTTTATGAGATTGTTTCGCTCAATCATAGAAATTGCGATTAAAAAAGTTCAGTTAAGGGTAGAGTAATAACTACATTTTTGTACAAAACGAAGCATTGGTATTATCTCCGAATTCTCGAAAAGTTTTGTCTCTTCTAAAAACATCTCTAGAGACACTTTTTTTTCTCCAGATGAGAGTTTAAATGACATATTTAAGCTATCAGTTTAATTTTAGGTGAGAGAATATACACTGGCTCTCATAATTATAATGACAGCGGATATTTTATTTTAACTAAACATATTGAAGCCTATGAGTGAAATAAATATAGTTTTTACTAATAGATATTTATTTATATATATATATATATATATATATATATATATTCAGTTTTCATAATTTCTTGCAGTTATTCTTTAAATGAATATTTGTGTGTAGTCTGCTTTCGTAGTGAGATAATGAGAAATTTTGTAAGGCTTACTTTCAATAATTGTTTCAACAAATTCAGGGTGGTCGCGGTAGCCTAGTGGTCATGGCCACAGACTCGCGACTGGCGGTTTTCGTCGAGTCATGGGTTCGAGCCCTGATGCCATTAAAGATCCGCCGTGTAGCCGGAACTGATGTTTTTTAAATCTGTCGGGACCCAAAGTCTTCCTGTTGGAGGGGCGTGGAAGTTAGAAGAGGGGGTTACCAGCTCAGGTTTCGTCCTCGTCACTTGACCGAGGTTCAAAATTACGAGGTCCATCGCCAATATAACCCTCGTGTTGCTTCTAGAGTGACGTTAATAAAACAAAACCCCAAACTAAAATATTCGGAATCAATATCATCTTATGATCTTCACAAATGTTATTCCAAATTCTTCAAATGAATTATATTGCTCCCCATTTGCATAAGCTTTTCTAGCAAGATAAGAGCAAATATTTTATTTTATGTTTAGATCCGAGGAATTAGCAGGTAGCATCAAAATATTGACATTTCTTTCTTCAAACAATTTTTTTTCTTTCGATACTCTAGATGTTTAATAAGAAGCTCCAACTTATTGAAAAATAAAAGTAAAATTATTATCCTTAAAGGTAAACAATATGCTAAGAGTTGCGTGTGTAAGATTTGTATATACTTCTCAGCGTTATATTAGTAAGCACTACTACTAAACCCATTTTGCTGTTAGCTGAAACTGCTGTCCAGAGCCCTAAAGACCTGCCTTTAAAACACTTGTCCCAATTGATAAATCTTTCTCTTTTCTTAGATTGGGTCAATAACAGACAAAACCATCTGGTTTATCAAGATTAAAACGTTTCTGAATCGAATATATAACATTTTTACAGTTCGCACCGTCTGTAATTTACATTAGCATAGTTTTCTTTTATATTTTATGTTTATCGATTAACGCTGGTTTTTTGACGTATTTGGCAAAATCACAATTATTCAAAACGCATGTAACTATGGGCCTCGAAACTTTATCATCGGAGCTATGGGAATCTCAACAGAAAACATTTTTTGTAGAGCAAAGAGATAATCTTCGATTTCTGAGAGACAGTTTTGATTTTGCGCCAAATCTTATTTTTTCCAAAATCCAAAGTTATTTTCCATCGAGGCAGCTTAACTAACGTCTGTTATAGATAATTTTGGAGCTTATATGTAAATCAGGTTAGACTCGTAGTTTAAAAATTTGAATATCAATTTGTAAATATTTGCTTATAAGTTTTAAATAATAACGATTGTCCTTACCAGCCTTCAAGTGCTAAAACTAGAAGACAGTCGGCTTCCGTCTGAGTTCCAGTCTTCCCAGCTCTCTGGGATATGAGCCTGTGTCCAACCCGGAAAGTGGGGCACATATCTTAAACATGTTGTGATGTGTCCACTGACACCGTCCACAGGTGTTTCATAGAAGGCACTTACCTCAGGTGTGTAAACTGAAGGAGAGGGCGAATATGGGCAAATTAGTTTGATATCACTTGCATGAATACAAATGTGAAAGTGGAGGTAGGACCAATAAATTAAGCAAAAGACGTATGCGTATCACCACAATTGTGGAATAATCAAGAATATTCGGCCGGACTTTATCTTATTTTAAACCTATAATGCACTACGGAAGAACGGAGAGATAACTGTCCGTATTATGTTCAACGTGTATGTCCTCATGAGCATCTAAAATGCAAAAAAACTTATTTTAGTTTCTTTTTTCATTAATTTTATTTATATATTTTTTAAAAAAGTAAAAATTTAGGTTTTTAGAATAGATGTATAAATGTGTTTCGCATATTTTCGTTCACAAGTACTTTTAACTTAGTTTTTCAAAAACACTGAGACTCCTTATTAATATGAGGAGTGACTATAGTCAGAAGAACCGCGTTGAATTTATTTATGCAAATATGAAGAATACGATCATGATGCACAATGATTCTGTTATCGGCTGAAAACTGAAGAACGAGAAAGTGAAGTTAGACGCATGGTTATGATAGACAAAATAATTCTCCGTGGTCCAAATGCTGACCCTTTTATTCAGGGATTGATTAGTTCGAAACAAAGTGTTCTCCTCTTCGCTAATTCTACGAATGCTTATTTTCCTGTTTCTATGAATTATTTCGAGAAATTAATGAAATGTTTTGAACCATAATCAATATTTAATGACACATTCAGAGCTTTCTTCTTTCTCTGTGATATCAAAACTACCCAAAAAAAAAAATCACTTGAACTGTTTATATATTGTCTTTTGAGCAGCTGCATAGGAAATATTTTCTGGATTTCTCTTTCTATTTTATCAATTTTACAGTAAAATGTCAAGTTAATATTGATAGATCATCTTCCTTTCTCTCTCCGTCAAGCGAACAAAACATGTATGTTTATCACGTGCAATTTACAGATTTTGTCGACTCAAATCGTATCACGACGAAGGTGCAGTAATTCAAATTTCCATTCTATACGACAAGTTTTGTCAAACTTCATTTCTTAATATTTTTACTCACTTTTTCGCGAACCTTTCTGACTAGCCTTTGTGTGTTACATGATAATAATAAGCATCGACACTTTGCGTTATTGTAAATAATGGCAAAGAAGTTCCGGTGTTTTCTTCAAGCATACACTGTTCAATTTTTATATATAATCATTTCCACATATCCAGGTTTAGTTCAAATTAATGTCGAAGCTTCTTGATCTCCGTGGAGATAGATAGTATATTTTCACTACAACTAAATGCTTTTTTTAAATCTAATTTCCACACCACGTGTGGATTTTGACCTGAAGGCGAAAGTTTCGTTGCGGAGACCTGTATTCATGTTATAGAAATCAGATGGTTCTGCTAGCCAGAAATGTCTGAATAGATATAAATGAATAATTTTTGTAATGTAAAATAGGTGCGTACATAAATTCACGGTTATTGCCTAATATTAACTGTCGCTGAACTTATTTTTGCAGACTTGAAATTTTTTCAGGGAATGCTCATATTTTGAACAAATAACTAAGGGAAGAAAAACACAAACATCTGTAAGTCATTTCAAGTTCGTAAAGTGGTTGATCATTCAGTTGAAAGGAGATTTTCGAAAGGAAAAGGAAACCACAGGGTCTACGTAGTATGTTCGAAAAGAAAAAGGGACTTTGTGGAACACACTCTAGAAATAATAAAGATTATAGAAGAACAATTGCAATAGAAGAACAATTGGTGGACGCAAAACCAACATGGACACCGCTTGGGAACCCTACGCTACATTTAGGGTAGTGTTTTGAGAAATTTCATACTTTGAATGATTATGAAAACTAATTCATTCATAAAGTCTTATAACTTCAATTACTCAGTATCTTTTTTTAAAGCTTTCATTCCTCTTATCTAGGTCCACACTATTTTTTTTGATTTATGATTATGCTCGCAACGCAGTGATTTAACCAAGCCCTCTCTACCCTCTGTATTGGTTTTATGATAACAATCAATCTCGACCTTAAGGATTGTAATTCATTTCGATTCAATGTACAGAAGCTTCAATTATTTCCTTCTATTGTTTTTAGCAGGTCTTGAATGTTACCGACTAAGATCACTATGCAACCGTAACCTTATTATTTCTACGTAATAGAGTTATTTAATTATGAGGGTACAGAATTTGTGATACATATCTTTTAACTGATGCAAATTTACTATGCATTCGTTTTATTTCTACTTTATTATACTTTCATTCTCTTTGCACAAATCAAATAATCAACTGCAAATGTATAAGAATTATAAAAATTGAAAATATAATTAACTGGGTTTTTTTTTTTAATCAGAGAGGAAGTCCATAAGTATTTCGATGTGTGATCATGAACTTTCTTGAACCATATATTGCACGACTTTTCTGAAAAGTTCAAGAAACCTCTTTTTCTCAAAAAATATGTTTACTGACGCAGAAAAAATTAATCTATCAAAGTAAAGGTCATCTTTAGTTATTACATGTTTAATAAATTGCTTAATAGTTCATTAGCATTGAACGATAAGAAAAAGTGGAAATTAGAAAAGATAAAATTAAGTTGTTATTTTATGCAAAATGTCAATGATCGAACGAGATATCTTTGACTATCATCATTATCAGAAACAATTTTTTTTCGGACCTTGAAAAGTATAAAATTAGGAGAAAAAGTGCGATTCCACTTAATATATTGCATCATTGTCATTTTGATAAAGATACATTAATCTTTTGATGAGTTAATTCAGAGAAAAGAAATTAATGTTTTTGACTAATAAATTACATTGGTTTTGTCCAGTAACGTATTTCTCAAATAACGAAACAACAGAATTGATTAAAAAACTAACATAAAATATAAAATACATTTTCGGAATTGAAATCTTGTAAAGAAATATACCCAAGAATTTTAACCCGTTCACTCCCAGCGTATCACTTGCGATACGTTCGCGTTTGCTCTTCTGTGCCCAGCGTATCACATTAGATACGCTCCAAGAATGCCTGCTGCAGACCAACGTATCAATAGAGATGCGCTCAATGAGAACATTTTATTTGATTTTCTTAATGTTACTATATGGCGCTGCAATACCGCGAAATATTTATAGATAGGTTATTCGGAGTGTTGACCTTGGTGATATGGATTTGAATTTCACTTCTGGCTATCAGGAGGGGGGTAATTGTTAAAAGCACGATTGCGGTGCGGCTCTTTAAATGGAATGACTTGATTTAAAGGGTGCACTTGCTTTGGTTTGCTTTTTTCTTTCTTGCTTGTTTCTCAGAAGTTCGAATGAGAATTTATGGGAGTTAGGGCTCTTGTTAGCAGATGTTCTCAGCTGTTCGTTTCATTCCGTCGTTTTTCTTATTTGAGGGACAGTCATGACGAAAAGAAAGTATTTATCTGATACTAAGATTTGCGAATTAATGCAAGAATCTGACAGTAATGCTAGCGAAAATAATCCAAATCTGTACATAGCCATTAAGGGGGAGAAATACGAAGAAGATGTGCCCTTTCCTCAAAATCTTGTGAGAAGCGTCAAAAGTTGACAAAATATGTGTGTAAGACATGTGACGTTAGACTATTCATTGAAGAATTTTTTTTTTTATAAAAATACCATATATACAGCAAAATAAGATTCCCACACACATTTTTATATCTTAGTATATTCCATGTAATTGTACATCATTACACGATAAAATTTGAGTAACAAATGTAAGTATATTTTGTATTTTCTTAAGAGTTATGATTTTTTATGCAATAATTTTGTATATAAAACATTCAATTTTCGATTAAATCTTTTTCCTTTCATATATATTAAGTTTAATGCATTTTAAATAATAACTGTAAAAACCAAATTATTCTAATGAATAGCCGATTTTAGAGGAATTCTTTTCGCGAAATAGGCTTAATATCTAAATCGTCTGGGCACAGCGTGACACTCCGAGGTAAGAAGCCGCGGGCCTAGAGAAGCACTTCTTTTTTCTCCCTCTGGGAGTGAAAGTGTTAATCAAGAGTAAATTTGAGTTAAATTAACAAATGTAAAAATGACATAATTTTTTAAACAATGTAAGAACATGCTCAAAAATATTTCTGAGCTGCTTGCGAAATACTATGAATGTGATAAAATGTGGTTTAAGTTCCGATTCTAAATTCAATTTTTATGTCATAGAGATAAACGAAATCCTCTTTTTTTTACTTGTCGTACTACGAGGTTTAAAAAAGTCACCAAAGATAAAAATTTAAAAAATTCGCTTAATAAATCAAAGCACTTTATAATCCGAAAAATTAAATATCACTAAAAGATTTTAAATTTATAATGAGTAAAAATTATTTTTTGCTTAAAGCGAATAACCCAATTTCAATTTCAGAGGTATATATTCATTTAGCAAAGATGCATACAAAGGGAATGCTAGATACTGTACTAAAAATCAAAACATTGATTTCTAAGGGAAAAAATTCTTCGAAAAACGTGAAAATGAATAATTATATATATATATATATATATATATATATATATATA
>BMAW01075380.1:604213-655190 GCA_019974015.1 Nephila pilipes
AATAATCACTTTTACAAAAACTATAGCAATATTATTGATTTGAATCATAATGTGGCATTATTTAGTTCATTATTAAAATTGTATAGGATTGCAATTTTTCTGTTATTATAATTAGGCTTAATATCTAAATCGTCTGGGCACAGCGTGACAGATTAGCATTTTAACCTAAATTAGCGGGAAAAAGAGATCTAATAAAATTCATTCTCTTTCTTTAACTGAAAAAAAAAGCTATTATTGAAAAATTTGTTTGGTTACCGAGAATGCGAAGAATAAATTCATTTAAATCATGAGACACATAATTGTTTTCGGTGAAATTCTGTGAAATGTTTCACAGAAATAATATGTGAAGGAACACAGAAGCCTTTGTGCAGGTTACTATTAATTATATTTACACACCCACCCACTGTTCAAAAACTTATTCAAATTTGTAAAAGAGCGGTAGAAATAATGTTAGGATTCTGTGCATGGCAGCAGATATCATTTACCATTTTTCCCTCTTCATGTAATCAGATTGCCCTGATTGAATAAATGTTTATCCTGTATTCCTGAAAGTTGAACTAATTTCTCAAAATATTGTTTGGTTAAAAAAGTTTACGTTTTTCTTAAGAATTGTTTGGTAGGGGAATCAATTATATTTGTTTAAATAAATCGATTTCTTACTTATAATGATTGTTTCTGTTGCTGTATTTCTTAAAATAGAACCGATGAAAAATAATTATTCTAAAGTTCGAGTTTTGTCTTGGAGTGCGTAGTGTTACAGTCTGATCCGCATCTGATTGTGGTAGTATTCAACCAATAAAAGATGTGTTGGTTTAAAAGTGAGTTGTGATTTACTTTGAAAGTGAAGTTTATGAATTATTGTTAATACTCAGAATAAATCTTATTCGATATTTATTTGTAACTGAAACACAGAATTTAGAAAGCGCTGAAATTCTGAAAGATTTTTTTCTCGAATAATCACAGTTAAAATAATATATTTGGCTTGAATGGCACAATTCTTGGCTACACGTGTCAAAGTAAGAATTCGACATGCACGAAGCTTACAATGTTTGGTCTTATTTAAAAAAATTGAATAAAATCTTCAGATTCCAGTTAATATATTTTAGCTTATAATAATTTCTTTCTATTTCAATGAGTATTGTCTTAATATATATTTTTTAAAGTATTGAAAAATAGAAATTAATTCATCAATATATCTTTAGGTAAACAAAACAAAATTTAAAATAAAGTATTTTCGATAGCTGTAACAGTATTTAACGCTTCTGTCCGTCAAAAAAAAAAAAAAAAAAAAAAAAACATAGCTTTCAAATTCTTTTAACTAAAATACATGTAGTTAAAAAAAGTTCATTTGTGTATATTTGCTGCATTTTGTTTAATAATTAGTGAAATATGGACAAAGTATCGGAACTACAGCGCATCGGAATTGTGCACTTAGTGAGTGTATATAAGAAGCGATTCTCAATCTTATGGTCATATTTTCTGTTGCATTGCGATTTAGGATACCTTTAAACGATTGAAAAAATGCCTCGCCGCAGGATTTGAGATCATTACGAGCAACTGTCAGAGTTTGAAAGAGGTCGTATCACTGGATTGAAAGAGGCAGGTTTGGCAAATTGGAGAATCGCTCGTCATATGGGTCAAAGCGATGCGACGATTAGAAGATGCTGGCAAGAAAGTGGTAAACAATTTGATTTCAGAGTCATTAGGGTAGCGATCGACGTAGTGCCACAGCACAGCGGGAGGACCGAGTGTCAGATCAGCTGTCATAGCGCCTGATTCATCGTTATCAACCATCAGACTAGCGACCCGCATACGAGTATCCACCACGACTATTCACGGATGGCTGATAGAACGAAATCTAAGCTCGTACCACCCACTACGTCACATGCCACTCACACCTGCACACTGTCGAGCCAGATTACAGTGGTGCTTGACTCGATCAGGTTGGAATGATGGTAACTGGGGATGTATAGCATTTAGTGACGAATCCCGCTTCCAACTGTGTCCTGACGATCACCGAAGACGTGTCTGGAGACGCCAAGGGTGCCGATCCTGCTTTCACTATTGCACGTCACACAGGCCCTCAAACAGGATTTAGGGTCTGGGGTGCCGTTTCCCTTGATAGCCGGACTCCTTTGGTCGTCATTAGAGGCACACTTACAGCATAGCGGTACGTCGACGACATTCTGAGACCTGTTTTGCTACCGTTCCTTTTGCAGTACCCTGGCCTTATTTTTCAGCAAGATAATGCCAGACCACATACGGCACGTGTTACTATGAACTGTCTTACAGCTTATCAAACACTTCCTTGCCCAGTCATCTCTCTCTCGAATCAAGCATGTCTGGGATATGATGGGAAGGTGACTGCATTTACCAGGGAATGTTAATGACCTATCCCGACAATTGGAGCAAATTTGGCAAGAAATACCGCAAGAGACCATCAGGGAGCCTTATGACTCTATACCACGTCGTGTGGTAGCTTGCATCCAAGCTAGAGGGGGGAGGAGGGGTCAACACCTTATTGAGCTAGTTACTATGTAACTATGTAACTCTGAAATAAATAATTCAATTTTTCTGAAATTTTAATCATTTTCTATTCTGTACATAATTTTCCTACTCGCTAATTTTTGTTTCCATCGAAAAGCTCCTTCTTGTTGTTGCGTCGTTTTTTTGTTATAGAGTGTATATATACTGCTGTTTGTAGAAAATGCAACACCATGAAAGAATCATCAGAATCAAATGAAATTTAATGCAGAAACGACTTGTACTGATACAAATAAATGATGAAATTTTCAAAACAAAAGAAACAAATTAAGCGTCCGAAATCAGTATTTGGTGCAGCCACCATGCGCTGCAATAAGTGCTGCTATACGACGTGGCATGGAGTCAAACAGATGTTGAATATCTGCTTGAGGAAGAGAATTCCATATCGCTTGTATGCGCAACCAAAGTTCGTCTTTGGAAACTGCAGGACGCGGATCACGAGCGAGACGCCGACCAACCATATCCCACACGTGCTCAATAGGCGACATATCCGGTGAATAAGCAGGCCAAGGAAGAAGTTGCATGCGTTGTGCTGAACAGAAGTCTCGAACAGTCCGCGCAACATGTGGGCGTGCATTATCCTGCTGAAAGATAGCTCCAGGGATGCCTTGAAGGAAAGGAACGACTTCGGGCTGTAGCACTTCACGGACGTACCTGTTGCTATTGAGATTACCCTCAATTCGTATCAAATTGGATCGTCCATGATACGAAATCGCACCCCAGACCATAACTCCGGGTGTTCGACCACTATGTCGTTCAATAATACACTCAGGAAGGCAGCGTTGACCGGCATAACGTCTAACACGAACACGGCCATCATGGGTCCACAAATTGAAGCGTGATTCATCTGAAAAGACAACTTGGTGCCAATCAGCTCGCCTGTCTCTGTGCTCAAGAGCCCACTGCCGACGCAGCCGTCGATGATTCGCCGTGAGGGGAATCCTGTATAAAGGCACCCTTGCACGCAATCCACGGCGCAGCAGACGACGACGAATTGACGAAGCCGACAATTGTACACCTGTAGCAGTAGATCAACGTGCTGCCAGCTGCCTGGAGGAAGCTGTGCGATCATTCACCGCCATGCGGAGCAGGTGTCGATCATCGCGCTCTGACGTCACCTTCTGTCGTCCAGTGCCTGTTTTTCGAGTTGTTCGGTGCTCGTCGGTCCACTGCTTCCAAACTCGCATCACTGTGGAACTGTTCCGCTGCATACGAGCTGCTATTGCGCGATAGGAAAATCCTCCTTCTCGAAGGCCGATTATCCTCCCTCGTTCAAACTCCGTAAGTTGCTTGAATTTCTTATTCTTCCGTCGTGGAGGCATACTCAGGTCTCACTAAACGTTTGCCACTAACAAATAATCATAGACTTTTTTCAACGTCCCGCTACAGCACTTTATTTATACGCTTTCAGCATCAATTCAGAGGGCGCTGCGCGCGCCGCGCACGCGCGATGGCTCTGAAACTTTATTAATTTGCATAATATCCTATAATTGACATTTGCTGCGAATTTCATTTGATTCTGATGATTCCTTCATGGTGTTGCATTTTCTACAAACAGCAGTTTATATGCAAATGAGTCTCTTTTTCATTTTTTCCCCGAATAGCTTACTATAGAATAATTTACAGAAATAAGAAACTCTTTTACTTCAAATTTTTTTTATTTCAGTTGAAAAAAATTTCTAAAATTTAAAAAGTGTCTAGATTATAATGAATACTTGATTAAGGAAGCATTGGTGAGCAGTTGAAGCTAATTTATTAGAATTGAGTATAAGCGAATAACTTTAAGAAATGAAACAAATCAGATTATGAATGTAAATAAAAGATTTGAGATTGAAATTTAAGAGTAAACTAAGTTTAATCGCATAAAGATAGACAAATAAGGTTCATTCGAAATCAGTATTTTTATGCTGAATATTTAGATATTAAATGGCGTATAAGTAAACTATCACATACACAGTTGAGGCATTACTTTCAATTTAAATAATGATCTAATATGTAATAAAAATATTGAAAACAGAGGTGAAAATACTGTTATTAAAAATTAAAATAGTTTTGGGTAAGATGCAGAATCCAATAAATATGGCATAAAAATAATGTCTCATCATGTATTTTTTTCAGTTGTTATTGTAGAAAGCATAAAATTGAGCATATTAAGGTGTTTTCGAACGAAAGATGCTAATAAATATTTTAGCGAATAAAATAAATCTTTGAATGCAATATTTTCATGCTGACTCAATCAAACCATTTTAAAAATCTCTAAAAATCATTAAGAGTTTGCTGCTTACTGTTTAAAAATATTTGCTTCATTGGAAGAAAGTGTTACATTTTCAACATGTTTACTGCAAGTGCTTGTTTTTAATCAGATTAATTTAATCTCAGTTTAATATCGAACTACTTTTGCTTAGTTTCAATTGATTTTCGGAAAATAAGTAATTTTTTTTATTGTAAACACGTTTTTTAGAGCAGAATTTAAAAAAGAAAACTACCAAAGCTGAAGTAAATGACATCTAAATTGTAACTAATATTTTAGTTTATCATGCATCACTCTCTATTGAATCTTACTCTTTGAAAGAGAGAGAAAGAGAGAGAGAGAGAGAGAGAGAGAGAATTAAATTAAGTTACTTATATCATTATGATTACATAAGCTGAAATTTTCAACAAAAAAAAATTAGCAGTGAATTTTATTAATCTTCTTTACATTCGTAAAAACGTAATGAGCGTTTGCCAGTACTAAAAAATTTCAATAGTTTTAGCTCTTTTATTATGATATATTAGTAATTTTATAGTGATTATAATTTGAAGGAATGTTTTTAATATTCTGTAAGCATTTTAGTGATTGATTTTAACCAAAATTGTACAATTTTTTTTTAAAAAATGTGTTACTGATATTTTTTTCAAAAAATATTTAAGTAAATATTAAAAGCGAAAAAAGTTTTAGTGTTTTCTGTAAACCTTTTTATGATTGAATATAATCAAATCTATGCATTTTAAAAAAAAACTTATTTTTAACATCTTTCAAAGAGACCCGCTGTGTAGCTGGGACTGATGCACATCAAATCTATCGAGACTTATATTCGTCCCGTTGGCAAGGTGTGCAAATTAAGAGAAAGGGAGCCAACTTTGGTGCCGTCCTCATCACTTGGCCAAAGTTAAAAATTACACCAATAACCCTCGTGGTACTTCTAGTATGACATTAATAAAATCAACCAAACAACCCTTTTCTCCTCCTCCCTTTCTCCTCTGCTTTTCCGTCGTAGTATGATGGGGAAATTTACAGAATGAAGTACCAATTAGATATCATCTTCGTCATTTGACCGAAGCTGAAAATTAAGAGGACTCTCCAATATATATGGTCTGATGCTGTTAAATTAAATAAAAACCATATTCACCTTTTGTGGAATTAGTCGAGATTTATTACTTACTTACCAATTCCATATCTGAGATCAAATAATGCTTATTCAATTTTCTGCTCATACTACCAAGTTCTTTTACTAAACTGATTTTTTTTTGCATCATATATAGTCCAACCTCTTTCGACTCATCTGTGATGATTATTTTTCAAATAATTTATTCTTTGATTTCTTTTCAACTTATTGAAATCAATATTCTTCCCTTTTAAATGATTAATATATTTTTCCTTTTTTGTTCCAAACCATTGTTAAAACCTATGAAAATAATATATTAATTTATTATTAATTATTGAAAGTATCTAACTTTAACTTATATTTAAAAGTGTTGTAATTATTATTATGTATCATAAATAAAACGCGTATATGTCATTGATGTAGTATTACTACAAGATGATTTATAAACTTTTGTAATTAAATATTTTATTAGAACCAATATGATAAAATATTGAAACATTTCAAATCATGAAGCACTTATTCACAATAATTGGGTGTAGTTATGCTTATGTGAAAGAAATAAAATCCCTTCTATTGCTTTATTTGTTTTCTTTTAATTCGTTTCTTTAAAAAAAGTTTTTCTTTTCTTTTTTTTTAATCTACATTTTATGTTCATTCTGGTAAATAATTTTTCAATCGTTATTTCAAATAAACAATTTTCCCTTATTGTATGATAAAAGTTCAGTCTGAAAAGTGTTGTAACTTTCTCTAGGGAAAGTTAATATTGCCGAAGGAAGCCACACAAACAATCTTGTAGCGTTTTGATTTTTCTGGAAATATTTTTATGATGCCATTGAAAACAAAAAGGCTGCTTATATAAGGCTGGAGCGCATCCAAAAACTTGTTTTTTGTAAGTCATCCATTTACGGATAGTATTTTTCGTGAATGGACGATTGCACATTTGCTCCTCAAAAAATTTCCTTCGTTCTTCTGCTACCTGAGATTATCGTATTTTGTTCTCCATATTTAAAATTTATTCTGAAAAATATCTTTTTTTCTTCACAAGAAAAAACTAGAGTTTTGTCTCGGAAATTCTCAAAGGTTCATTTCTGTACTCGACGGAACATCTCTTTTTGTTCTTTTCTTTTTTGGGATATCAAAAAATTATTTCCTTTCAATTCAATACTAAATCAATTGTAAATCTTTTTTATGCGATGAAGAAATGACTATCCTCGCAAAAGCGTAGAAAGATTGCAAAATTCACGTGATGTTCACGAGAGTTATTTCCCGTGATGTATTTAATAATCCTTCACAATGTCTTGAATCTTTATTTGCATGACTCTCATTAGATTATGAAGATTCATGCGTTATACAGAAGTACATTTATGAATCGGGAATAGTGTCGGTATTCCGATAGTTCATTAGCAGATAGTTGAATACATTTATAATCTCGAATTAATCCATTCACATAGACTTTTACCTCTCATCCAAAGGGTCCATTTGGGTACATACAAATAGTTGATTACTATTCCTATTATAATTTATTTTCAAACACTAGCATAAACAATATTCTTTATTCACATTATTTGTAACATTCGTTTTTCTACTGTTTGAGCGTGTACTGTAGTGAATGAACTGAATATGCCCGTTAGAGTTACAATCATAATACGTGCTTATTTCTTGGAAGTCTGTTTCATATCACATGAGTATTCTGAAATGTCACTTCAAGGCTAATTTTTCAATAACGTCTTGGTTTTTTTTATGTTGGGCTCTTTATGATTTTCTCTTCACTAACTTCTGAGTCTTTGCTTATTTGAAGTGCATAAAATTACAACTCCTTCCCAACCAAAATGAAACGTGATTAGGTAAATTAGATGAACATAAGAAGTGTAGTGAATTGAATTAGAGATACTAATATATAAGTGAAATAAAATTAAAAGGAAAGAGGGGGGAGGGAAGATAAAGGATAACGACAAGTTGTCAGATGTGTAGATTGAAATGAATTACCGTAATTAATTGTTTGGATAGAAGTGACTCCTAATTAGAGAGTAATACCAGTTGAATCTGTAATAAACAAAATGTGTATGAATCAGAAAGAGTGAGTTGGAAAGCTAAGATTTTATGATTAGAATATAAAATAAGATTAAATGAGAGTTAAGAGAAATTCGAGATAAAGATAGAATGATCTTGGATATTTTATGTTGAGAGCTAATAAACTGTATTGTCTTTCTCTTACGTATCTTCAATTGGAGTCTTGAACTTATTGACTATTTATTTAGATTTTAAGATAGTTGTAGAGTAAACTAATGGAGAAAATGCGTCATAGTCTTAGAAATTAGGGTAAATGAGATTTCAACCAAATGTATGATCAAGAAAGAGCATCAGTTTACTGTTATTTGGATACAGTTTGTAAAGAAATTGACAATATTTAATAACTTTTGTTTCGCTTAATAAATATAGGTCTATGTTTAATACTTGTGTCAATATTGTAAATATTAGTGTCGCTATTCGTGGCTAATGCAAATATTAGTTTTACTCAGATTATTTTTTATATCATCACACCGGGTGAGTGGAATGTAAATAATGGCTAAGTAAAGTTTCAAGCGGAAAAACCTCCCTGAAGTTCATTATTTTATTATTTAAATCTAAAAAGTAATCAGGAGATTTTTGTCTTACATTTTTAAAAGACACAACCTTATAAATTACATGCATTATTCGAATTTCTCAGCATACCTCAATTTTTTTTTCTCAAAAGTATTTGTTAAGATTTGCTATATCTTTCCAGATCAAAATGTTTCCTCTCACTAAAAATTTTAAAAACTGATAACGAAGTTATCTAAATATAATAACATGTTGTTAATTCATAATAAATGTGCATTAATCATAAATGATTTTTAGGGTTGTTTTAAAACATCTTTCTTGAATCAGAACTTAGAAGCATTTGGAAACTGAGAGCGAGATTTTCTACATGATACTCCACAACTCTCTGGAGAATATAGAAAAAAAATAGAGGTGTAGATTACACTGATAATTGACTTCCCAGAAATTTAGGTCCTTGAAATAAACCAATAAATAATCGCTGAATCAAACTGAAAGTGATTCCTTTTATGGACTAATCGTTTAATTTGAATATGAAACCTCTCCACACCACTTTCCTTTCGAAGCAATTGACATACTGTTATTAGATACAAACTGTTCAAAAATTAATCTCCTGTTTTTTTTAAAAACAATATTTTTGATGTTATGAATATCTATTATTTTTTACAAATGAAAAACTATTTTTTTTAAAAAAAGAACTCCGCCTGTATTGAAATTATTTTTTTTCTCTACAAATTACGTAAATTCTGCTCTAAAGCAGACTAGTGTGTATTCCAAATTAATTCATTCAAATTTTAAATTCAATTAAAATTCATTTACAGTACTTAGCAATAATTCTGATAATTTTTTTGGAATATATTTTTCAAAAATTCGTTTTTTATTTTCTTGTTATTTTATTTTCATTTTTAAAATGAATATTGGAAACGGTGAAAAAGTAATAAATTGTTCTCCCTCAAACCGAATTTCTCTTTATCAATCTGTTCCTTTCCCAAGGAGACCAAGTTAATTCCAGTCTTTAAGCCGGTTTCTGGGGTAAACTAATACCTCAGCATGCCGAAGAGACCAAAGGGCACCGTTTCGATCATAATAAGGACAGGGGAAAAAAACTATAAATTCTTCCAAGACTGTGGAAACTCATTCCTTTCTGGAGCGCATGGTGTGAAAATAAAAATATGTAAGAAATAAAAAATAAGCTGAATCTTAAAACTATATCAAATTTCTGAATGACAACCATTCATGTTGAATTGTAAGTATTCATACCAAATCACGCTTCCTATGACCTTCATATAACTTTTTCAGTTATCGCCTCGTATCAGTTTGCATTAAACTAATTAACTGATTGTTTTCTTTAGCGAAAGATCATTGAACACAAATAAATCTTTTGTACACTGTGTTAGGAAGACGAAAAAAATATAAGAATCTGTACTATTGAGACTTTTAGTTAAATTAGAATTCATGTTCGTCATTCATATATATATATTATCATTTATGATCTTTATTAAGATTACTTAAAACTCTTAAAATAATTATAAAATAGCTTTATATATATATAACTCTATGTTGCATACAATACCCTCTCTCTCTGATAGATAGCACTGCTTTCCACGCTCTATTTTTAATTTCTGTCATCGTTTAGTCAACTCGTTACTTTTTCTTTCTATTATTTGTTGTTTGTGTCTCATGTAAGTGTTTTAAAAATCTTTTTAAATCCAATGTTTCATAATTAACATTAATTTTTTTTGTTCATGGTATATATTTTGTGCATATCTCTGTGTCCGTATACGTATTTTACTTAAACTTCCTCTTTTTTTGTTAGCTTCTTTATTTAGAAATTTCAGCTGTGTACTGTTTCGTTTTGCTACATTTTTCTGTTTGGGAAAATTTTGCCTGACAAAAGCGTTTAACAAAGCATATATGTCTTTAATCAGATGCAGAATTTTAAAAAAAAGTTATATTTCTTTTTCTTTCTTCCCCCTCCTTTTTGTCATTGATCCTTCGATTTCTGGTCAACACTTTTTTTATGATTCGGTTTTTTTTCTTGCCATTTTTTATAAATCTAGTATTTTTTAGATAAATTTGTATTTTACCAAACATTTTTATGCTTTGTACTGATTTACTATTCCTTTTGTGATTATGTAATTCGGTAAACAAAATTTTATATATATATACATTGCCATAAAAATTTACACACCAAGAACTAAGAATGGGATTGTTACAAAACTTGTTATGAAGGTATGTGTCAAAGTAAATATGTAAATTATTAGAAATGCAATGTGGTTGCGTATTACGAAATGCCACCAGAGGGCATTAACTTTGTTCTCCTTCGATTATGAAATAGGTACGCAGAGTTTGTTTGTGTGCATTTAATCTGTTGCAGAGGGACGCTTTTTAACTAGTGATGCCATTACGCCGCCATCGGAGACAATATGAGCAGTTGTCAGAGTTCGAGAGGGAAAGAATCATAAGGGTGATGGAAATTGGGTGGTCAGCTCGGCGAGTAGCTTGCCAACTAGATCATTCTGACTTTGCTGTGAGGAGGAGTTGGGACCAGTAGAAAAGAGAGTGCTCTGTTACACTGCTAGCAGGCTCAGGATGCACTCGACAAACCAGTAGTCGAGAAGATCGTCACATCCTACGACACGCACGCACAGCACCAACTGTCTCATTATCCACTATTCATACACGGGAAGCACCTTCACCATTGGCCTCTGTGTCAGTCCGTACCGTCACAAGGTGCCTGGCTGAAGGACAGCTGCTATCGCGGCGCCCGTTACGTGTACTGCCATTGACACCAACTCACCGTCGCCTTCATTTGGAGTGTTGTCGAGCTCGAAGGGATTGGACTGCAACTGAATACAATGAAGTCACCCTTAGCAATGAATCCAGATTCAATTTGGGCAGTGATGACAATCGTGTACGTGTATAGAGGCCCCGTAGTGAATACCTGAATCCTGCTTTCGCTGTACTGCAGCCCACCGCACCCGCAAATGGAATGATGGTATGGAGTACCATCGCATACGACACACCATCACCATGATCCAAGGTTCCATGACAGCCCAAATGTACGCTCGTGACATTTTTCAGTCACATGAGTCGCCACTCATGGCAGGGCTTCTAGGAGCCATTTTTCACCAGGAAAATTCTCCCCCCCCACAACCATTGTTTCACAGGACTGCCTCCGCTACATTTCCACCCTTCCCAGGCTTTCTCGATCCCCAGATTTGCAACCAATCGAGCATATACGGGATCATTTAGAACGGCAAGTAAGACAGCCTACGAGTTTGATCGAATTAAAAGCTCGTTTACAGCAACTGTTGAACGATATGTCGCATGTCGTCATATGGGACTTGTATGTCTCAATATCCGACAGTATCTCATCATGCATTCATGCTAGCGGTGGCCCAACAAGGTTCTGAAATCTCCATTCATTTGTAATTTTTGCTACAGTAAATGATCATTTTGCTTTGATTTTGTAATCACTTATTTATATCAACGTTGTACTTACGTATGTAAAATTTCGTTTTATTCTGACAACTCTTTCTTGGAGCGAAAAATTTTATGGCAATGAGTGTATACAGTGGCGGCCAAAATTGTGGACACTAGGAAATTTATATGTTTTTTTAATTTTATATGCTTATAAAATCTGTTACGTTTCACAAAATGCAAAGTCTTATACATCATTTTAAAGAGAATTTGATACTGAATTCAATACAAAAAACTACATTCAAATATTTTCAATATGAAAAAATATATGTACTTTAATCTAAGAAACAAACGCAGTTTGATGTGGTTTGTAATGTTTAACTTTCGTGGCCAATCCCTGCTTTTGTTCTCCGAACCAATCAAATGTCTCATGATGCCAGCAGAAGCTGATATCATGTTTACAGTTGGAACAAGTAATTATTGTGCTTTGTTATATAGAAGGGGGTGGGGAAACAGTTTCTCATATAATCAAATTACAAGAAGGAATTGTAAAAAATTTTAATATTTAGTCAAGAAATAATGACATCAAATAAAAGAGTAGATTTGACACCTAAATGAGATGTAAGATTATTGTGTTACGGAGAAAGTGGTATTTTCTATGCTGAAATTGCAAGACAGTTGGGTGGTTCAGTGACTACATCTGTAGTTCGAAAGTTTTATTTACGATATCGGGAAATAAATACCATAAAAAAGAAAGCAGAAAAAGGCCGAATAATAGAATCTGTTGATAATAGAAGAATAAAAATACTTCGTCTCCAAGGTAGAAGAATGTCATCAACGGCCATCAGAAGTGATCTGAATGATGCTAGTGTTTCTGTAGGTTCAAGAACAATCAGGAGTTGATTAATAAGTATTGGATCAATAGGTAGAATTCCACGGTAATAGCCTTATCTCAATTTGCAGTTGCGCAGGAAAAGATTACAGTGGGCAAAAGAACACATTAATTGGACAGATGATTAGTGGCCACAAGTTTTATGGAGCGATGAAACTAAGATATCGTTATTCGGTAGTGAAGGGCGAAAATGTATAAGATGCAGAACAGGAGAAAACCTACGAGTTCATTCTGGCTGAATCCATGCAACTGTGAAGAACCCACTTAGTGTTATGATTTAGTTATGTATGTCAGCAGATGGTACTGGTCGCCTTCATGTCATCAATGGGACACTGAATGCCAGAATATACATTGATACTATTCTAGAAACAAAACTTCTACATTCCATCAGGGATCTCTTTCCCAACAGAGCTTCATTTATTTTTCTGCAGAATGCTGCTCCCTGCCACACAGCAAAATTATCCACAGAGTGATTTTGTACAAAGAGCATTGAATTGTTGTCCTGGCCAAGAAACAGTCCTTACCTCAATCCTATCAAAAACTTGTGGCACCGTTTGAAATCTCTCGTCCGAATGAGGTACCCATCCACTAAAATGGAACTAATTGAGGCTATAATTGTTTCCTGTCACCGTGTAAAGACGAATGAAGAGATTAAACATCGATGTGAAACTGCAATAAAAAATAAAGGCTACCCTACTAAGTACTGATAACTCACCGGAATCATTAGTATCTAATGTACAACAATAGTTATTCCAGATTAACTTTTTTGTATTATAAATATATAAATTTTGTTTTTTGAATTGAATTCAGTATATTAAATTCTCTTTAAAATGGTATATTCGACTTTGCATTTTGCGTAACATTTTCTATAAGCTTATAAAGTTAAGAAACATAAAACATTCTAAAGTGTCCACAATTTTGGCCACCACTGCATATATATATATATATATATATATATATATATGTATCATAATGTTCCATAGGAATTTGAATTAAACGCAAATATAAACTAATAATAAGTTACAAAACTATACAAGATTTAAAATGTAAAATTAGTGCTAGCAAAAATGGTATTATCACCATATCAATACATGAACTTTTAGTAATTATAATTCAAGAATAGCAAAACAAATTAAAATAGAATATGCTGTAAATTACATAATAGAAAAGTCTAAACTATTATAGTTTTTAAAGTGCTGCAAAAAGAATATTAAACAAAAACATACAAGAATGCATAATAACCATATATGTATTCTAATAATAAATTACTTAAATAGCAATAAACAATTCAGCTATTTTTACGTAATATTAAAACCAGTTATTTAAAAATATTAATTGCAACAAAAGACAAAAAGTCTTAAAGCCAAAACACCAACAACACCTAGAAAGAAAAAAATCAAGAAAAAGAAAGTCAGAAATGGAGATAAAGCGAGTCAAAGTGCTGCCTCAGGCTTGAGAGGGAGAATGTGTGTTTATATTAATATTATGAATCAAAACCTTTACACTCACCATAATTACTTTGTAACCAAATGGAAGCAAATGTTCTCATTCAAAAAAGTAAACCAAAAAATAAAGAAAAATTTAACCAAAGGATTTAAAATTCTTTCCAGCTAAATAAAAAAACCCATTAAATATAAAATGTACATATTTACAGACATTTTAAAAATATGAAACTTGATAAGAGATTAAAACTCTTACTTATGTCAAACGCACGTGATCTACTTTACCTACAGATCCAATTAATTGCGTGTCTGCTTGTTATCACAAATCTACTAAATTGATTGATTTATTGAAGCAGGGATAATATTTACGAACCTTACACATTTTATAAAATTGAAGAAAAAAACTACTGTGTACCAAATCACATAAAAATTCAAAAATACATTTAAAATTGATTTTTAATAACAATTAAAGAATAATACCAAAAAATTATATAGTTCTAAGATTTTCTTAAGATGATAAATAAAATTTCTATTAAATAAATTTAAATCTAAAATAAAAACTCAGAACACCAGAATATGATCATATGATTTAGTCACTAACTAGAGGCTAAGAAATGAAATATTTTTTAAAAAAATTAACACAAAACAAAAATTTATACATTTAAAATCACAACATACAAAATATTAAATTAAATTATAAACACACATAAAATTGTATATAAATAAAGTATAAAATACTCATAAATTTACACACAACAAAACACACATATACATACATACACTAGGTACGTGAATATGAATCTGGAACTCGCCCATAGATGGCGCTAGCTGTCAATGCGGTTACCGCTAAAACACGTCATTAGCGCCATTTTCTTGTTTTGACATTGACTTTTAACTCAAAACAATAGAAATTTCATTCAACAACAAAGACTTTAATAGTGTTGAACATGTCGAATTTTGTGCCGTGAAATTACAATTGAAAAGACAGCGTTGATTTTCTGTTACCATTTGAAGAAAAGAGCTGCAGAATCGCGTCGAATGCTTGTCTAAGCTTATAATAAATTTACTTTTGGTCAATCATAGTGTTTTAAGAGGTTTAAAATATTCAAAAGTTGCGATTTTGAAGTCAGCGGGGAAGATCACCGGAACAATTTAAAGACAGCGAATTGTAAACATTGATGGATGAGAATGATGTTCAAGAACAATAACAACTCTCAGATCAATTAAGCGTAACATTAGAAGCAGTCTTTATACGTTTGAAAGCCATGGAAAAGTTACAGAAGATGGGGAAATGGGTTCCACATGAATTGAATGAAAGAGCGAGAAAATCGAGAAGCCACTTTCCAAATGCTGCTTGCCAGGTAGAAAAGAAAGTCATTTTTCTGTCGAATTGTTACTGGCGATGAAAAGTGGTTATATTTCGATTATGTAAGTGATAGTGAGTAACTCCAAGCGAACCGTCGACACCAACTGCAAAGCCAAATTGCTATGGACGGAAATCAATGCTTTGTATTTGGTAAAATCAGAAGAGTGTGATCTATTATGAGCTGCTAAAACCTGGTGAAACTGTTAATTTGAACTTTACCAACAACAAATGATCAATTTAAATCAAGCTTTGCTTGGAACAGTATCAAAAAAATATGCAGAGAGATTTTATTTCGTGCTGCTTGGAATATATGTCTTTGAGTCCCAGCTTCTGAAGAGGAGCTTATGCACCATCACACACAACAAAAACGGCCAAGGAAATGATTCAATCAGGATATACTTTCACATGCGGCTTATTCACAAGCCTTAGCTCCATCTGATTTTCCCTCATTTGCATCAATGGGACTCGCACTTGTTGAACAGCGCTTCACATCTTACGAAAATGTACAGAAATGGCTCTATGAATGGTTTACTTCAAAAGAGGAACAGTTTTTGTGTGGCATCCACAAATTGTCGGAAAGATGGGGCAAATGTACGGGCAGTGAAAAGAAAAATACTTTGTATAAAATATATTTTTTCATTTTTATTCAATATACGTGTATTTTTAATAAAAAAAGTGCTGTTTCATATTCACATACCTGGTATACATACGGAGAGATAGAGATATATTTGTTAGAAAATAATTTTGTTTTGCGCATTCAATCAGATAATCAATAAATTGGCGGATTTATTACTTTAAAGTACCATATTAGGTATTGGATGGAGAGGAGCATAGCAAAAATGTAAGAGATAAAAGTTATATTTTCTTTGGTTTTAAATTCTAATTTTTAAGGTACGCCTTAATGGATTTAAATTATTTTTAAGATTATAGTTATTAATTTTGGTTTTATAGCGGTTTACTTTTTGAAATTTAAATTTCAATTTGTTCATGGAATTTTGATCATTCTTAGTGTATTCCTTAATTAATAACGTAATTACTGATGTGTGATGGTTGGATCTATAAAAGTGCACACATTTCTAAACACACATTTCTCATCCTAAAGTATGGGGCAATATTTATATTACATTGCCAACATTTTTATTTTTCCTTATTTCTTTTTTTTTATCTTGAGAATGCTATATTTTGAGATAATTTTATATTTAACTAATTCGCAGTTCTTAATAAATGGTTTATATATGTTTTTATTAAAGTTATTATGTATAATTTATATTTTAATAAACTTTAACTTTTTTACGTTATAATATTTGCTATATTTTTAATTTAGATTAATTTTTAAATTTTGATGTGTGTTTATTTTGATAATCTACTGCATTTCTCATTAAATTCTGCAATTTGTAGATTTTTAGTGTTAATAAGCTTTTCAAATTGTTTTTAGAGGTTTTAATCTATATTTTAATTATAATTTCGTTTAATTAAAGTTGTCTAATTAATTTTATGACACACACACACTCATATTATATATATATATATATATATATGTGTGTGTGTATGTGTGGGTGTGTGGGTGTGTATAATGTTCTAAGCAATAACTATTCTCTATTTAAAAATGTTTACATTCATTGTGCATAATAGAGACTCTTGGGAAATCTTAAAATGATACCTTTATTAATGAAACACGAAAGAGAGAGGCAATTATAAAGAGAAAATGGAGAACGTCTAAGACGTCACTATGCCTTCGTATCTACAGTGGAGGAGGAAGGAATTTTTCCTTGCTTGGAATTTATAAGCAAGAAATTTTTCAGATTACGTGGTATTGGATAGAGGAATTTAGGCATTTTAGCTGCAGACAGAAAGTCTATTAGGGATTATACCTTTATACCTACTGCTTTGAGGCGTGTGAACTGCTGACTGAACAGATTTTAAGAGTGTAGGATTACATGAATTGAAAGCTAAACTGTAATGATATGAGGGAATTAAAATGAACTTTTTACTGTGCTATTTTATGTATAGGAAAAAATAGGAAATAAAATTTAAGTGAAGTAATTACACACACACACACACACACACACGGACAAAAAAAATTTGAGCACCAAGAAGGAGTCGTCAAAATGAAACGAAATTTTACTTACGTAATGATTACTTTGATATAATAAGTAAATGATTAGAAAATCATAGAAAAAGGATCATTTATTTCAGAGAAAAAGGCAAAACAACGGATGATTTAATACCCTGTTGAACCCCCTGTAGCGCGAATGCACAATGCAATGCGATCGGGCATTGAGGCATACAAGTTCTGTATGATGTCTTGAGACATTTCTTTCCATATTTGCTGTTACCTTGCCTCTAGTTCGTTCAAACTAGTGGGATGCCCAACTCGCCGTTTCAAATGATCCCAGATATGCTCTATTGGAGACAAACCTGGGGATCGGACAGGCCAAGAAAGGGTAGTAGTTAACAGTCTTGTGACACTCTTGCCGTGTGAGGCTGAGCATTGTCTTGTTGAAAAATGGCTTCTGGGAGCAGTTGCATGAGTGGCAACACCTGTGGTTGCAGGATGTCATGGACATACCACTGGGCTGTCATGGAACCACGGATCAATACTAGGGGCGGCCGTATATTGTAAGCAATGGCACCCCATATCATCATACCAGCTTTGGGAGCGGTATGTCGCTGTAAAGCAAAGGCAAGATTGAGGCGTTCACCAAGGGGTCTCCACACACAAACAAGATTGTCATCACTACTGAGATTGAATCTGGATTCGTCGCTAAAGACGACCTGGTTCCATTCCGCTACAGTCCAATTTCCTCGTGCGCGGCACCACTCCAAACGGAGGCGTCGATGGGTGGGAGTCAAGGGCAGCACACGTAATGGGGGCCGCGACCCCAAACGTCCTTCAGCCAGGCGCCTTCGTATGGTTCGAGAAGACACAGAGGCCCCTAGTGAAGGTGCTACCTGTGCCTGGATGGCGGCCGATGAAGCAGTTGGCTGTTCGCGTGCATTTCTTACGATGTGGCGGTCTTCTCGACGACTGATCTGTCGAGGGCGTCCTGAGCATGGTCTTCATGTAAGTGACATCTCTCGGATCCACTGGTTCCTACACCTCCTCACAACACAATCAGGGCGGCCTAATTGACGAGCTACTCGATTAGCTGACCACCCAGCTTCCATCATGCCGATGATTTTCCCCCTCTCAAACTGCAACAGCTGCTCATATTGTCTTCGAAAACGGCGTAATGGCATGTCTACCTCAGCTGTTCCTTTGTAAACGATTCAGCACACTCAAACAAGCTTTGGTTACTGGTTTTATACTCCACTGAGAATGACGTTAAACGCCCTCTACCGGCTATACGTAATGCGCAATCACGCTGCCTTTCTAATCATTTGCATATTTCCCCGACATATACCTTCATGCCAAGTTTCGTTATGATTCCACAATTATTTTTTGGTGCGCTAATTTTTTTGTCTATGAGTGTACATATATAACATTCTAAAAATATCCAAAACTAAAGCAAAAATAATTAAGAAAAAATCTAAGTACTTGAGGGAATCTCACTAATAATACAATTAATATTTATACAAATCAGATAAAAAATTAAATTATATATATATATATATATATATATATATATATTTTAATTGCCATAGAAATGATGTTTAAATTTGTTGTTTCAGGATCCTATTCATTTTAATCTTTAATTTATGCAATCACGTGGCAATAACATTTACCTCTTCGAAAAATGTTACATAGTCTGTGTGTATATATAACGCAACAATGCTTGTAAAAAGGTAAAAGTAAACTTTTCGTGGGTTTGAAATTAATTTTATAAAGTACGTATTGATGGATTTAGAATATCTTTTAAGATTATTAATTTTAAGTTATGGTTATTTATTTTAGATTTAATAATCAAAACTGGTTTATACAGTTTTCTTTTTTCTAATTTGAATTTCTATTCGTTTCTGAAATTTTGATTATTCTTGGTAAAACTGGTTTAAGCATAATTTCCAATTCCGAAGTATGGGGCAGTATTTATATTATTATGTTTTTCATTATTTATTTTCTTTTCTCTTGAGATTGTTATCTTTTTGGGTAGTTTTGTATTTAACGAGTTTATAATATTTAATTAATTATTTATGTTCTGTTTTATTAAAATTATTGTATATATTTTGTTTTTCAGTAAACTTTTTCTTCATTATTATAATATTTTGTTTGTTTTTAATTTAAAATAATCTATTCGATTTATTAATTTTGTATGGTAATTTTACTACATTTTTCATTTATTTCTAAATATTTGTATGGTTTTAGTCGTAATAGAATTTTCATATTTGTTTAAATGAGTGGCCGCGGTAGCCTAGTGGTCGTGGCCGGTGGTTTTCGCTAAGTCGCGGGTTCGATCCTTGACCATTAAAGACCCACCACGTAGCCGGCGCTGATGCACGTTAAAATTGCCTGAGCCCAAAGCCTCCCGTTGGTGTGGAAGTTCGGTGAGGGGGTGCTAGCTCAGGTGTCGTCCTCGTCACTTGACCCTGGTTCCAAATTACGAGGTCAATCTCCAATAGCCCTCGTGTTGCTTTTAGTGTGACGTTAATAAAAACTAAACTTTTAAAATGAAATCAGTCTAATTAACACACATTAATAACCATTTACTTTCTGATTATATATATATATATATATATATATATATATATATATATATATATATAAGATTTATGTAATGGTCGTAACACATTTTCATATATTTAATTTCTCATAATTCATTCTACTCATTCAAATTAAATATACATATTTATATTAGAGCCGAAAAAAAACGATATTTAACGTTTTTTTTTTTAAAAAAATCAATTATTTCTATAAGATTTTACTTATGAAAAACCCATACACCAGGAAATTCGTTCATAATTATTTAGTCAAAGTAATTTCATGAAATAAACAAGATTATAAATTAAATAAATCTTTTCTAAATTATTAGAGAAATTTTGAAAAAGATAGTCGCTAAGTGTTTGTAGATTGAAAAATGCGATAGACGGTCGGTACTGTCAATGTATGGATGTACTTAAGCTTGAGGCGCTATCTATTGGCTGAGTGTTTTATTAAAGAACTATTAAGCGATGAAAGCTCTACTTAAAGGCTTTTTAGTAATTGGAATTTCGATAAATATTTTACATAAGAAACAATGAAATTAACAGTTTATTCATCCGCAAAATTATTCAATATCTCAAAGAACTGTAATTTTTCATCTTAAGTAAAATCATGTGCCATGAATAAATTTTTCAAAAAAAAAAACAAAAAACAAAAAAAAAAAAAAACAAAAAAAAAAATCGATACTACCTTTTAAATTTAATTCGCTGAAATTAACAACCGATTATTACATTTTTATGCAAATAAAATGGACGGAAAGAAATAGTTGTAAAAACTGGAAACTATTCATTATTATTCCCTATTTCTTTCCATTTTAATAGATCACCAAATATTTATTTAAATTTTTACAACATTTTTGGGCCACATTATAAAAGAACAAGATATGAAATGTCTGAGTTAAAACCTTAATCATTTAAAATTCAAATTTTAAATTATAACACAAACAAGTAATGGTTTCTCACTCCAAGTCATACGAGTTTAAAACAAATAACTTAAAAAATGTGAGACAATAGAGATGAAACACAAGACAATCACTTATAATATGATGAATAGTATTTGGGACGAAACAGGAAAGAGGCCTGATTAGATTGTGAAAATTTGGTTCCAAAATACACATGAAATTTGTGTTTAAAATAAACCCTATTTTTGTCAACATTTTATTCTGTGTGTATAATTTCTTACTTGTTCCAAAATTTTATTCTATGAAATATTTTCAGCATCATTCACAAATTTTCACAAGTATGAAAATAATTTTCAACACTGATCTGTACGAATTAATGTCAGGAAGTTTCTAAAGATACGATTACAATGTAATATTATGGATAGTCTGCAACACAAATAATTACTCATAAGAAAATCATTATCTAAACTGATCAATAACAATTCTTGAAACACAATAGAATCATTCTGAATATTTTTTCAATATAACTTTTCAAATATGCAATGTTTTAAAATCATTTAGTATTTTTAAATTAATAATCCATTCAAATTTGAAAATTCTCAATATTATACATCAACGTTACCAGAATATTTCCTTTTTTCCCAGTCGCCAGAAGTACGCTAAACTTGGATCCAACTGAATAAAATTATTAGCAAAAATTAAATAAACATTTTTTAAAAAATATGAGCAAATCAGTTAAATTAGGATGCTTTTAATAATAGAAAAAAAAATGTAAGTAACGCTGAATAATACTGACAAATGAATCGTAGTGCGTATTCATTTTAATATTCATGTATTCTACCGCGTGTAGCGGGATAAATATGAAATATAGTTCGAAATATTTAAGCAAACCATATTACTTTGAACCCCAATTTTTGAAATATGTAGTTAGTATATAAAAGGAACTTTTGCAGTCCTTATATCTGTAATAATTTTTTGAGAGTGTTGAATTCCCATCTTTTTTCTTTTTGAATACTTGTAATGTTTTACATTCGATAAAGATATACATTCAAATCTGATAAAAACACACTCATTTCAAAATGAATAAGTATGGGTATCCATTTTTGAATATTTCCTTTTTCTCCGTGAGGGAATGCAAAGTTCGCTAATAGCAGCATTTTATCACAGCTGTTCAGGAGTGGATCAGCCAATGCATTACCAGTGCCCGAAAGGAAAGTTTAGTTGATGTACATATCAACGTTCTATTGCTCGCGGAACGAAAGTAAATGAAAAATGCGAAAGCCTCCCTAAAACCATTTTTAATTCCATCAAATCTACCTACTTTGATTTATGTGATCAAAGTTATTAAAAAAATATCTCCAAGTCAAAATAGAATTCAAATGAATGTTTCAATGGTAGCTTGTGGAAAATAATCGCAAAAGATGTATTTGTCGACCATGAAATGTTTACTCTGGGAATATATATATATATATATACATATATATCTGTAATACACTTTAATGATTGTTGTAAGGTAGTGTTAAAAATATTTCATGCATTAGATGTGTTTCCTGGACAATATGCAGTTGATGCCTTTAAGAACTTCAACATTATTCGCATTGCTGACTCCAAACGACATTGGTTACCATCAGCAAAAATGGCAAGAAAAAAAATTAGAACTGCAAGAAAATAAAATTTCAAAAGGAAAGAGAAAAAAGAATGTATGACTTATAAGAGTGATAGGTTTTAAATTTATTTGATATGTAGTTCTTTGTTTTCTGAATAAATTTTAACTTTAAATCCATTTTCTGAAGAATATAATTTGTAGTATGTTTACAGTTTTTGAAAGGTTATAACTCGAATGTTTTTTTCCCTATATATTGATAAAATTTAGTAGAAATGTTTCTTATATTGTTCTAAAGATCCTAAACTAGGAACTTTGTAATGTATAGTTTATAAGTGGATTTATTCCCATTTTTATGCATAGGTATGGAGGAATATTTTTGAAAAAAAAAAACAGGCGTTGTTATTTCGACTCATAATAACTCTGCAAATAATGTGAATTATTAAAAAAATCCTAATTCATGCTCTGTACAGCTGTCATATCCATACATAGGCTGAATAACAATGTTATAGAAAGATTTTTCATGAAAGGAGAATATTTTGAAAATGTGCTATTTTTTCCTTATTTTCTGCTAAAAAAATTGCATTTTAAATTTTTTTCATAGTAATTAAACTTTTAAAATGTTTTTTATGTACATTATAATTCAGATGATGCTAAATATCAAAAAGAAATTATTCATTTATACGTTTTTTCAAAATCATGGTTTTGAAGGTAGTCGGATATCTTAAGTTATTTACATCGTTATAGAATTATTAATTTCAGCTGAGGGTAGTTGTCTTTAAAAAATGTCTACACTATTTATAACACACACTATTTGATAATTTTTATATTTTGCTTTTTGAGTAATTGCTTAGTTTAGTAAAATAGTTTTTAATTTTTTTTTTCTTTAATTAATATGCTTTTTGATTTTACAGTTTGTTAGATATTCTTTTATTTCTATTTTTGCTGCTTCCTGTTTATTTGAGTTTGATTATATTGGTAATATGTTTACTTTCTTCTCTTTTCTATTGTTAATTTACTGAATTTTGCTGACTTTTGGATTGTTACCATATTTTATTATAATGTAATTCACTTAAGTGTGATGGTTTGATCAGTAATAACGTCATAAACAAACATGATTCTATTCCAAAGTATGGAACAGTATAAATTACATTATTTCCATTCCTCTAAATTTTGCTTTTATTTCACTGGGCTTTCTCTTATAATTTTTCAGTTACTTTAAAGATTCGGTAAATCATCTGTCCTGTAGTAAAAAGAAATCCTTATTTGCCGCCTACTGAGCTGTAGTTTAGCCCTTTCTTTTTTTGCCGATATGACAATGAGGCAATCTTCTGCTAGTATTTGCTTTTACGACGACCTCCCCCATGCTTTCTGTTACATATTCCAGTAGTTTTAACTGCTATCTACATTCGTGAAGCCATGCTGTGAGCGATGCTTAGCTCTCTGGAAATATCTGTTACTTTTCCCTCTTTTTCTGTCCTTTACAATGATAAGTCTAGGCATAAAATCACCTAAATGATGCCGGGAAGACATTCCGAAAATTTCATGTTCGTCAATAAATTCTTCAGTAACAGATTTGCTTACAGAATTTTGAAATTTATAAGAATTTGAAATCTATTTTGTCCTTGGAGTATTAAACATAATTTAAAACTTTGTGCTTTGCTGGTGCATATTAGTTAACATTTTTTAGAAATGGTGTTTATTTATTATTATTTTTTTCCTTTTTGAGATTTATATAACTTATAGTTTTATAACTTATTAAAAGACATTTCATATCCCTGGAGCAAAAAATAATTATTTAATATATATTGTTATGCAATACCTTGATGAAAAATTACTTTGATATGTATATTTCTCCTAATTATATAAATCTACTAATATAGTTTATTAATTTTTGGAGCATAAATATATTTTTATACTGGTTTTTTGATTCGTATATCATAGATTCGTACATAAATAGTAATGGCATATTAAATAGTTCTGTTGTAATGAATTTTAATTATTGATTTGATATATTTTATAAATCATATAATTAAGTAATTTATAATTAGCTTTATTTATTTTTTTATATATATATATATATATATATATATATATATATATATATATATATACATATATATGTATATGTATATATATATACATATGTACTGCTTTTTACTAGAATATATATTATTTTATATGCACGCAACTATCCTCAAATATTATCTGATCTTTTTTAAAATATCATGAAAGAGTTCAAAAGATGCAATGTTGCAATTTTTAATATTTAACAAACAATATTTTAGTTTTTCTTTTGGAGCCACAAAAATTAGAAGCACGACTTTTTGCTTGGCAGATCAAGATCCCGATTTAATCTAAAACAATTCATAAAGAAAATGGCGTCGCTGCTCATTAGCACCATCTGAAATTTCAAATGCTCTTTTGTTGTGGAAGTTTTGAAAGTGAGATTTCTCTCAAGTACTGTCCTGGTCATATGAATGTGTAATATGATTTTATATTCACCTATTAAGTGGTTTTTAAAAATACTAGTTTACAAGGAAAAAATTCGCAATGTTCCTAATTATATATATATATATATATATTTATTTGCTTACTTATATTATTTAACAAAATTTCGTAAAATTAGTTGAGAAATAATTATATCTTGCTCTATTTTCAATATTTCATTTAAAATCTGAGATGAAAATTATCATGATTTTTTTGCAACATCGAGCATAACTAAAAATTAATTTTATTTATTCTTTGTTTCATCAATATATCTGTATTCTTTAGAAGTAAGGGATACTACTACTTCTATTTAATGATGATTGATGTATTTTAATTGTTTTTCGGGCTCTTTCTAAAGATAAATAGCATTATCTCCCAATCGGCTTCATAACTGATGAATTAACTTTTAAAAGCATGATATCCTAATATTTCGATGATAATTGAATAAATTATTTTCTTAAGTTGCAGAAGAACAAAGGGGAAAACACTGGATAATTCATTAATTTAAATTAATATTTTAAAAATATTTTTTTTAAAAAACCTTTATTAATTAAATCCAAGTATTAAATTTTTGTTAAAGCTATAAGGAAGCTTGAAAAAGAAAGAAACAACATTGTTATAGTATCGTCTTATGTTGTTGTAATAACTTTAAAATGTTTTGGGAAATGTGTCAACTGGTTTTAAAAGATATAAATATGGATCATAAAGAACTAGTAAGGAGACAAAATAGCTTAATATCTACGTTCTATACGATTAGCTTAAAGCATAATATTATAACCATTGGTAAAAAGAAAGCAGTAATATTTTTATTTGAACGAAGTATTTTATACTTTCTTAATTTTTAAAAGATTTAATCATAGTTCATACAATTTATTCATTCATATTTCTATACATAATTATGTTATACTTGTATATATAATTTATTCAAATATTAATTTACTAAGTATAGTTTTGTTAAATGATGGTGGGATGTTTCTTGGAGATAATTTCACCAATAAATGAAAAAAAAAAAATTAAATTTGTGAGGATTTGAAGAGTAAAATTTCTGTATGATATTCTTTCCAGTCAATGATTATTTAAAGACAAACCTTCTTCATCTTGTACTCTAAGCAAATGCCATTGTGTAAGTAATATTAGTTATCATAAAGATAAATAATAAATGAATCCCGGAAATAAGGATTTAAAAGTACAGAATGTATTCATTAGGGACATTCAGATTTATAAAAACATTTTATATAATATTCATTTACTCCCAGGTTTTCTCTGTATTATGAAATATGTCAATACATTAATAAAAGATGTTCGTAAATATTACGACTTATAATATATATATAATATTTTCAAAACTAGTGAACTAGTCTCATGGTGAATCTTCGCCCTTTCTGAATTCCATACATGTAAATAAAGATAATAGTAACTACTACATACTGCGATTGATCAAGAAGGGAAATGTATTCTAAATGAATTTTAATATTAATATTTTGGCTCATTTCGTTAATCATCCCAATGCTTACATATCAGCAAAGAAATTAGAAAAATCATTTAAAGGTAAAATTGCTTGAAAATCTCTGGGAATAAGAAAACTCTTTTTAGAAAATTAATAAATACTTAGAAGATATCATTCTTCGAAATAACAAGTTTTAACAATTTTCATATGAAACGAACAAAATCTCTAACTGGACATTCTTCATAACAGACACTGGAAGAAATATGGTACAATCAAATCTATGGAAGAAAATTCTGGATTAACTACAATACAATTGTCAAAAACTCTGATGTTGAGTTCTTAAAATTTAAGTGTATTGTCACTGCTCAAAAAGTATTAAGAAATATAACTGTGTTGTCTTAGTTTATTGTAAAATACTGTATATTTTTAATATAGTCTCGTAAATTTTTCATCTTGAATAATCCCAATAAATTAAAGAAACAGATCAAATTTTCAATGAAAGTAAACTTTACATTTATGGCAGGAGAGCATACAAACTTATTTTGAAGGAAATTGGTGGAAATTGGTATGGAGTGTGAGAAAGAATATATATTTCGTTCTGCGAAGCATGATGGTAGTTTCATAAAAAGTTAAAGATGTGTAAATAAGGAATAACGATAAAGCGAGAAAATTTGATTTTTGTGAATTTACATAATGAACCTCTGCGCAATATTCTCATGTCATAAAATCTTAGCTGTTTTATAACACTCAAAAATAGCTACACACACCGCGCAATTTCTTAGACTTAAATTCAATAGAACATTTGTGAAATTTATTGCTATATAAACTCCCCGTGATACATTTTCAAAGAACACATTGGTGTGATGAAAAAATGAGGAAAACTTTTCTCTTAGGATGTATAAAAAGAACTCACTTTTATACTATAAGTTTTCCCTATAGCGCTTACTGTTCTTTTTTATTGTAATTTTTATTTTGTAATTAATGAGAGATATATTTTCAACCTGAATTCATTAAATAAAAATTGTGCAAATAATAAATAAAAACATACCTATATTCGTAAAAAAATTTCAAATAGTTTACATATATAAATATCATCAATTCGAAACGTCTGCCTTTCATTATTTATTTCTACTGCCATCTTTACGTCTACTTAAAGAGTCAATAATTATCAGAATTCCATTGACGATACGTAAGAACAAGATAAATTACTTTATTTATCAATGAAGTATAGATAAAGATGTTCACTCTCGAAATCCACATAATGCATCGATTCAAAATTAGGATCAATTAATAAATTCTTAGCTTACCAATTCACTCATTCGGATTTAATCACTTCATATATTCAGTTGATTATTATCTTAATAATTTAATTAGAATTCAATTCAATCCATAACGTGAATTAAGATGCTTCAATCTAAATTATAAATATCTATCAGCCAGTCGTTATTCTCGATCTCTCTTCTCTTTCCTTCAATTGCATTTCATTTACATTTGATTATCTCCAATTCCCTTCTACCGTCATTTAATTTGCCTAAACAAGTTTCATTTGGTCTGGGAAGAAGTTGTAATTTTATGCAATTCAATTTACTATAAAACCCCGAGTTTACTGAAGAGAAAATTAAGAATAGCTCAACGTCACAAATTGTTTTCTATCCTATATATATTTAATAATTACCACATGCTCATTTACAAAAACGTTACAAAACATTATGTGATCGAAATATTTTTTTCGAAGCTACACTTGTTTCATATACATCTTGTTTCTAGATATAATTACAAAATATATTAGTTATGTAAGTATAATTGACCTGCAACATAATCGTATAGTCTATTATTTTGTAGGTATTTTTAGCATGGTATTAAAATCTGCAAAGTTGGATTTTTAAATTAAATTATTGTACCTGTCAAAGAATCATAAATAACAGGAAACTTCAAAAATTTATTCTTTATTTAGAATATTTTTTTAACTTTGTAGGAGGATTTTAGATCTGCCACGTACTTATAAATGTCAACTTATTTAAATTTAATAAGAAAACTTATTTGAAATTGTTATTTAATAAGTAAAGCGCAGATAATTGTTTTATTCTGAATTTGAAAAAAGTTTTGTTTTTTATTTAAATAACTTTTATGAAGCATTATATACATACAATATTTTTCCTCTGCCGAATAAGATTTGTTGCAGTGAAACATGTTTTACTTAGGATATTCAAAGCTTTCGTATAGTTGTTTAAATAACAAATTTGACGATTGAATTATTGATGTTTATGGCGGCAGGGCGAAATTTTCAGAACCTTAATCAGATATAATAGAACTCATGACCAACTAAAGCCAATTGGAGACACATACGAAAATTCAACGGTTTTTCATCCATTTTACTTATAAATAAGGAAATCAATTGCTCGAGCTGCGAGTTTCCGAATTTGGTTCCGATCTGTGCTCCATTTCTGCTATCTTGTTTCAGTTGTTCATAAATTAACCCTCTTGTATCTTGTGAAGTCCATTACAGTTTTAAAAATTGTTATTTTTAGTTTTTCCTTTCTTACTTAATATTTGATTCCTGTGTTTGTTAATTTCAAATTAAACTCTTTTAATATTATTTTTTCCCAAATCATCACAATTTAGATTATTTAAATCTCTGATGTCATTACAAAGTACATTATCCTATTATCAGCTATATCTTCCCTCGGAGCTGATAATTCTAATAATAATAGTAACACTAATAAAGAAATTGTTCTATGCAATGAGTTGTAAAGAACTGATTTCGCCACCAAATATGCTAACTTTTTAAAAAAATAATTATTAAATAATTAAATTAAGCATTCAAATTACCATTAAAATATTCAAGGGGACAACAATATTCTTTTCAGATGTTAAAAATAAAGCAAACAATAAATTATTAAATTGAATATATAGTAAGTTAAATGTAATTATATTGCTGCAATATTTTTTTTTATATCAGTTAAAAATACTTTAACTACACATGCTTTTAAGAAACCTTGTATTTAAATTGTGCATAAGGACATAAGAACAATATTTAAACAGAATTTTTAATACTCTTTTATATATTTGGCCACAGATATTGTACTCCCCGCTTTTGGAATCGATAAATACCAATGGAACAATAGTGCATGTATATTTGGTTCTTACTATACCATTAATACAACTGTAGGAAAATACAATTAAAAAATTTGCATATAAAGTATTTATTTGGTTAAAAAAGAATCCAGATGAGTTTTTAGCACATAAATCATATCATGACTTTATCATCAATAGAAAAAGTTATTCTTATTTATTACACAATTACATATATTTTATACCTGCATCACTTTCGAATCTATCTTAAATAACTTCTTTACTAACTTGATGCTACAGTTTATTAAGATGTTGCATCTGTAAATTTATTCATGCATTTTTGTGAACAGAAATAAATGTATAATTCAATATTAAAATAATAATTCTCAATAATTACATTAATAAATAACATATAGTCGTATTACTTTTGGATCTTTCTTAAATAAATTCTAAAATAACCTGATATTATAATTTTTCAAGTGTCACATCATAATGTTTAAACGTACATTTTTGTGAAGAGAAGTAAATGTGTGCTTTAGAATAAAACAATTCTCAAAATAATTTTTAACTCCTAAAATAGTGAGCTATGCTAAAAAGCAGTTTTGATTAATTCCATTATAGAAACATATAAAAAAAAATTAGAAGTTTTTATAATCCTTTATTACTTCTTAATTTTCAGAAGGATATAGCAAAACTAAGAATATTTGCACAATAGAATAATTGAAATACTTTTTAAAGAAAGCTTTAAAAAAGTATATTATTTAAAAATGCTTTTGTTTAAGATAATGATGTTAACTTAAACAAGGTATTACAACTAAGTAATTAAGCTACAATCATTGTTTAAGTGAAAATCAAAATAAGTGTTTTTCAGATGTTTTCATTTATTTTAGACGAATTTTTCAAAAATGGATTTACTTTTAGGAAAGTGAAAATATTTCAATTTGAAAAGATCATTAAAAATAGTGCTATAAAATAGATTCAAATAATAGTTTTTTATATTTGTAAACAAAATTGTTATAGTTGCTCGTATACCACCGGAAAAAAATTATGAATATGAATTTTAATAAAAATGAAAAGTGAAATGATAAGCTAAGGAGTGCTTGGTGATATAATTTACAAATGAATTGATGATAAATATAAATTATATAAAATGACAATATATATATTTATATATAATTATGTGAAGTGTTTTTTAAGACCTTCACATAAAATTATTTTTCCCCGGTTGTGTACAGTGAAAAAAAAACCCGATTGTAATGTTAAGAAATCTTGTAAGCCCACTGTCAATTTTGAGAGAGTATACACTCTCATTTAGTCCCAGTTTTATTTTCTTTCGGATGGCATCATTGTAGAGAAAAAGAGAGATATTCCTTGACAAACAAGTCGAGATGCTGATGTTTGTTCAGTCATTTCACAATAAGTCTTACATTTTAAATACTTATTTGGATAAACTAATAAACTTTTTTTAGTTAAACTACCAGCACCCACATGATTCTGTTATCATATCTGGAATTTTATGGAAAATAAATGAAGAATTAGTGTTTGTTGTATTGCTGGCCACGTATATCATGTCAAGAGGTTTCAGTTTTGTTGGACTGCAGCAGGGTGTCCACAAATCCTCCTTGTTTTCCACTGAAGTTGTTTTGTTATTCAATATTGTGCTCAACATTCTATGATAATGGCTGGGATAAGAGTTTAGCTGATAGTTGCATTTGCCATAACACATATTTGCATTGAATCCTAATGGAGCTACTACCCAAGGCCAGTCTAGTTCTTTAAAAGAGACGTAAAAATCTACAAGACAGCACGTACAGTTTTTATCAGAGCCATTATTAGTACTTCTTCGTTTCCTTTCAGCTGCTGCAGGGTTTAAATTTGCAACAATGAAGGGTTTTTGGTCTCCGCTTTCTTCCACAGATAGTCCTAAAAATACACAATATTTCAAAATAGATTCTTGTTGGCTTAGAAAAATTGAGATGCTAGCAAGGAGAAAATTTTATAGTTTGTTGAAAAAGAATTACAGAACATTTTAAAATGTTATAAAGTTAATTATCTAAAAACACCTTTTACTAGCTAAATAATTTTGTGAAAGCCTTCTCCTGTTACTAAATTTTCTCCTTGCTAATAATTTAAATAACTTATAATAGTATTACGTTTAAGATATGTTATATTGTTTATATTATATTATGTACCTTATTTTAACATGTATGTCAAGTGATGAGAATGTCACTTTAGCAGGTATCTCACTCTTCAAATTTCCAAACCATGCCAATTGGGGGACTTGTGATCTCGATCAAACTTAACGTGCATCAGCCCTACTGCACGGTGGTTGTTTAATTGCATCAGGGCTCGAACTCACGACTCGAAGAAAAGAAAGTCGGCCGCAAGTCCGTGACTATGACCCTTAGGTTATCGCTGACACTTCAGTATAGGGAATGCTAATTGTTAATTGCTATATATTTTATTAAAGACTGATTAATTCACATTTTACTTTAAACGATCCACGAACAGAAATCATTCAAAAAAGGGGATATTACACTATACTTAAACTTATGTACATATATATTACGTATTTTTAATCTAATATTTATATTCAATATTTTAATACGAAAGATATGGCAATCTTTATATCATATCCATGTATTTTTGATATTTGGCACTTAGAGGTACTTTTGTAAAGATCGTATACAAAATTCATTGTAAATATAACTATCGATTTTAAGAGTTATAATAATCGTACTTATATGTTTTAATCATTCTTAACATTATTTTTTTTTTAATTTCTGCGTAAATAATGAGAACGATTGAATTTTAAGTAGCAAAAATGAGTATTTGTGGCGCATATGGGGAATTCTAAGAAATGAAGATCCAAATATTGACAATATTACAAATCTCCCAATCGTAATCATTCCTGTTCAAGTTGATTAACGACGAACACTCATTTTTGTCTCACGAGTCATTGAGAGATGATTTTATTTACAAATTAAATGAAAAGATGTGATTGATAAACAGTAAATAACTGAAGGTCAATTAAAAATTTCGAAAGTTCTTCACACATGCTTGCGCAATTAAGTTCGTGATGGTTATCAATCAGGAATATAAATAATGAATTCTGTCCTTCTTAATCATGGCCATGGCTCTGATAAAGGAATAGAAACGCCTTTAAGAGGAAATGTATTTTTCAGCTGTGTCCAGGCAATGTTTATGAGAGTTGAAATTTTGATTAAAAAAGAAAAACTATTTAACAAAATATTTTCAATTTTCACCAGTCTGATACACTTTAATCTTAATGTATCAAAATTTTATATATGAATTCTCGTAAAAATCAGCGAACTGATAAAGATGTCGCTTTTTAAGGAAGTTTAAGCCAGAAATTTTTTAATGTTATTTCTAATATTTTATATCTAATATTTTTTTTTCTAATATTTTCTAATATTTTATATATATATATATATATATATATATATATATATATGTGTGTGTGTGTGTGTATGTGTGTGTGCTGGCAACTTCCTTCTAATGATTAATGTGTTGTGTGTCTGAAAACCATAATTAATAAAATGTGAAATTCAAGTATTTATATTGTTTAATTTTCTCATTGGCAATTAAATCTTATTTTATGCACAAGCATAGTTTTATTTTAAAAAGAGCACCATCAGCTGATTTAGGGCGTTCCAATAAAAAAAAGGATTTGATTCCGGACTGAAGAATATTTTTTGTTATATTTAAATTAACTAAGAAACAAATGTAAAAGTGAACTGGACAACTTTTTACCTATGATATTTCGTAAGATTAGGAAAGTATTTCTTAATAACTCTTCCCCAAGATTCCCTAATCTTTAGGACAAAGATAAATCAAACCGGATTTTTTTTATCCAATCAATCTGCTTAAAACCATGCATGATCCTATTTTAATATTCATTTCAATTTTTTATAAAAATAATTTACTTAATAACTAAATTGTGGCGAAAAATTTAAAGAATCTCTGAAGGGAAATCATATTTCAATTTTTATAATTGTATTTCATAAAAGAAAATTACAGGTTGAAGGAAAATTATCTTTACACTTTTGATACTCAATAAAATTAAAGAGAAAATAATAGTTTCTAAAAATTTGTATCTACGCAATGATTTTTACATTTTGAAATTTTATTTATGAATAAAAATTTGTCCAGACTTTGTGATTATTCCTTTTTTATATTCTTATATGCCATTTTTATGATATTAATATGTGTGTGATGATGGCTGATATTAATATTTTTAATACGCCCAACTCACAATTGAAATTTTTTGAAAAAATGATACAGAAATGCAAATGTAAAATCTCAAAGAATGGTAAATGAATAATCAGAATTATAAAGATGTCAGTCATAAATAAGTACAAAATCATAGATTATGTGTATATTAAAAAAAAAAAAAAACTCGAACTCGCAGCCGTCGTTGCGTCCTTGAGTCGCGGGCTAAAGACTCACCGTATCATGGGGCTGATGCATGTATTTGAAATCTGTCGAGGCTCCAAGTTCTCCGGCTGGAAGTAGGCTCAGATTCTAATTCAATAGTTACTCGATTACATGAAACTAATGGCAACGCCATTTCAACATGGTGTTTATGGGAATAAAATTGAAGTCTGGCTTATTGGCTTGCATCTCAGTATTATTTCACAGATAAAATGTTATAGTATAAGAAATTATATGAATAGTTCAGATTTATATTGTTAGATTTTTTTATAGTTATTCTTGGTGCAAGATACAGATATTGACGAATTTTGTCCATAATGCGTCAGTCATGAATGTTTCAGTGTGAAACTTGGAGGACAGAAAAAAACACAAAATCCGCTTAATAATTACCATGCATGTGTTGAGTCTCTTACGAATTCGATACAAAAATTATTTTTAAGCTGCTATTATAATGTTTTTATGACCCATAAAAATCATAAAGAATGTTGCTTTTTATTAATAACAATAAAAATACTACCGATATTGGTATTCAGTGAGATTTTAAAGCAATTGAGAGACGTTAAAAAACCTTTTTCTCATGAAAAATGAACGTGAAATATAATATATTTTAAAGAAAACAAAATATATGAACAATGTATTAACCTATTATTCCGCATTTTTAAAGTAAAATTACATTACATAATGAGAAATTTTTCTTTTGGCATTTAAAGAAATTATTTCAAGCAATTGTGTCACATTTAGGATTTAAGAATTGGAAACAAATTAAATTCAAATAAGTACTGTTAGTAGGAAAATAATTCAACATTCGAATTGGTCTAAAAATCAAGATTTAGTAAAATTCTCTATTAACACCTAGAAGAATTTATAGCTGAAAGAAAAATGAAATGATTATGGAGTTTAGTAGAATGTAATTGTAAGACTAATAAAAAACTTGATTTTTCAGCTATTTAGTTTAAGACTGTGAGGTAATAAAGTAATTGAAAAATGCGCCAAGTTAGTATTCATGTTTGCCAATGGAAAATTCGGAATCGTTTCATTTACTGTTTATCTGTAATACTTTCAGTTAAAATTTACAAGATTATTATTTTTAAGAAAGGTATTTATGCAAGATACTCACCGAAAACTTCTACGGTACAAAATATTTGATCAGTTCCAGGATCCGTAGGAAACTTGAAAGGAAGCTCAAAAATTGACCATCCTGATTCATATTTGATTTCGTAAAGCATTTCCTGATTTTCGCAAGGTTGATCCTCTCCTTGTAAAGAAGAGGAGAAGCAAGCCATCACATCCATGGGAAGTGATTTAATCTTTTTTTGGATCCATATATGCATAGATGACATTGGTTTGCTGTCAGAAGACAATTTGAACTGGTATCTTGCACAATGTGTATCATTACTGCAGGTGGTATTATCTAGAAATGTGTAAGAATAATGTCTCCATCAGGTCAGTTTTGTTATAGATTCATCAGAAGTAATTTTTTAAAATCAGAATTAAAGATCAAAATAAGAATATTTAAAGCATGTCATAATTGATTGATGAAAGACTGTCAATATTATTATAATCTCTAACATATGTAACTCAAATAATATTATCTATTACATTTTTACCACATATTAATAGAGATTTTCATATATTTTGTTCAGATATTTTACAGAAAATGCAGAAAAAATAAAATCTATCCTAAAATTAATTTCATCATGATAACTTTTTATCAGAAAAATTCTGTTTATAAAGTTAAATATTTACTCACATTTGTAACTGCGCAAATTTAAAGATTGTATTTAATGACGAATTTCTGTTTTTCAATTCCAATGGTAATTTGGAGGTATTTTAAAAATGAAATAAAACTAAAAGAATCTTTAAAGTCTAGTTACATTTGAAAGTTTTTTGAAAATTATTAGTAAATGACTAACAAAAAGTGAATTTATGTAAAAAAACTATAATCATAAACATAAAGAGAAACAAAGAAATTAAAGCACCGGGGGGAAAATTCAACCTTTAATAAGAAAATATAATCTTTATCTTATTTCTATTTCTATATTTCATTTTAGGAGTTTTTTACTCAGTATAAGCGCGTCTTTTTATAAAAGGACAAATATTAATTCATTAATATTTTTAATTTTATATTCTTTAAGAATTATTGGAGATATTTATACTTTATAAGTGAAATATCCTTTTATTATGAATGAGATATTTTTTTCTAGAATAATATTTTTCTACAAAATATTTCTCTCTGATTTTTTTCGTCAATTTTGAGGCTTGATGTTTATAATTATTAGTAAGTATTTTTAGCAAATTAAGAGTAAGCAGTGGTAATTGTTAAGACATAAGAGAATATACACAATTAAAAGGAAGAAAAATTGACGAAATGGATTGCATCGAGTCACCAAAATGCTCAATAATTCTAATAATTTAATTCCTAATAATGTAGTTTTGCATTTCTAAAAATGTAGTCTGTTTCCTAAGCGATGGTAGAAAGGGTAAATGTCTAGACGAAAAGCAAAAACCTAAGCGGAACTTATTTTTTTTATTCTACATATTCATTTACTGTAGGACTAAAAAAGTTTGTAATCCTTTAAATTAAAAAAAAATCAACACCTTCCTGGGCCAGAACTTAGTTTAGTAGATAGATGTAGCTAAAAAAGTACACAGTTTTGAGATATTCTGTGTGATTTTTTTTTTAGTTACTATCCAATGATTGACTACAAAACAGGTTAGTGAAATAAACTTATTTGTTGGTATAACTGTTTTTCTGATCTATAAAATAATCCATTTTCTGTTATGGGTTAGCATTTATGTCCACTGAAATCAATACAACAATTTTTTTTTGCAACTCAAATTCCCTCTTTATATCTGTATCTAAACTAGCAAACCGTTGGGTTAACTTTTAATTTTGAATTGTTTATTCAATAATGCAGCACAAATATCATTTTCTCAAATTTCTTTAAAATGGTTTTAAATTGTGTTCCATGAACAAATGTAAATATATCTACTTTGAAAAATCTCCTAATAAATTTTAAATTGATTTTTTTAAATATAAGTCAAATACTTCAAAATTTTCCCTAATTTAGATCCTCTAAATTTCCTTGTTCAAGGAATTGTATTGCTTTAACAAAAATAACGAAATTGTAATTATTGCATCTCAAATAAAACATATCATATCTACCAATCATTTCAGAATTTTCTGGAAGAACTTATATGCACGCTCACGCACGCACGCACGCACACACACACACACACACATATATATACTTCAGTACTTTCAGTTGACATTTTGCTAGTTACGTTCCGAATGCTAAACAATTTTTATTGGTAACAATTTATCTATACCTATAGAATTAATCTTCATTGAAAAGTAATCCTAAGAGTTATTTGAAAAATTAAAATAGGAAAGAAATGCTTATTTTTGTTTTCATAAGCTACTTTGTGAGTGTCACTATTTGCATAAACACATCTCTCTAACAGAGATCTTACGCAACCATTTCAATCAATCTGTCCATTGAATTCGGGTGAAATAGATCATAATCGGTTGGTGATAGGGTTAAACACTTAACACCATTGATTAGTATTACGCTGAAGAAACCCTTTTCGTACTTCTAGCATAACAAAACTGCGCCGTATTCCGAAACTTATTACACCTACTACAAATTATATTCGAAGTTCAACGGCTTAATGTTATGCATGGATCCAAAGCCAAACATTTTATTCATTATAAAATTTAAAGAAAAATATAATCAAGAGTTTTTATATCTTATTAAACATTTAAATGTATATTTTTATCATTTGTCTTTTGAAATTTCCTTAATTCTTTGTTTTCTCCAATTTAACGATATATCTCAGCTTCTTTTCACGCGCTATACACGTTTCTAAAAATTGCTAAAATTTAGAACTCCCCTAAAAACTTATATACAGAAACAGTAACCAAAGCTGAAATATAAACAAACTAATGAAAAAAAAATCAAACATTAAAGTCGTTAGGAACTTAAGAGTTATTTTTACATTTTATGGAAAACACTCTTATATATGATGAATATCTTTAAAAATATTTATTTAGCACAGTTATTAGCTACAGATTCTATAAAAAAATATATATGTTTCGCTATGGCTTTTTAACAATAGACAAGAAAGGTTTTTTTTGTTTTTTTTTTTCGGAAAACTAATCGATGCCAATAATATCAAATCTAGTTGTTCTCTGTCTAGAATTACTACATTTGATATTGTCATCGATTTCTGAGTCAACCAGAAGATTTCTTCTTGCAATGTCTTCAAGAACAATAGCACTAGTCGTGTTTGTAGCTTAAAGTTCTTGGGAATTTTTTTGAATAACAGATTTTATCCTAACATAGACTTCTGGGTAGTTGCATAAAAGTAAATTAAAATCGCTTAAAACTTGTTTTGGATAACTCTGTTAGGGTAACTTCAAAATTCGTAAAAAAAGGCGATTCAGGCATACTTTGATTTGTGGAATCCTAAAACACGCGAAATATAATTTCATTTGAGCATTTGAAAAGAGAGGACCATATGAGATGATATTTTACACTCATCATTTCCACCTCATGCTTGTGTGGTACTTTTTTCATTTAATCTTCAGTATTCCATTCTATAGTCTATGGCGAGCATCGATGTTGCGATCCGTTTGCCTCAGGATGTTACCGTATCAAATGGGATTACCAACTATCTTAAAATCTCTTTAAATTGCAAGATCGAAATGCAAACAAGTATTTAAGAATATTAATGGGATCTCCGGGAATGTGAATTCATGACTTCCCTACAATCATATTGGAGGACTTTGAAGTTTTCAGCCTTATGTCTGCGAACTCGAAAATCTTTTAAATTTTACGACTGTTAGTAATATATATTTAGCTATTGCGAAATATATCCAAAATCTGCTAAAATGAGTAATATATTAAGGCATTCTGACCACTGGATATTTTATTGTGTTCAGTATCTCTTTAGGATGGTAATTACTCCATACTGAGAAAATATTGCATCACACAAATCTAATTTCTATTCCATATTTGGACACCGTTCAAGTTTTCCTTTAATGTAGTGTAAAACGAACGCAATACATTTGGAATCTTCCATTACTCAAAACAATTGACTCTGAAGACAACAAAACCTTAATTATTAATCGGATCTAGAGTTTATATGATTGAAAACATAGGAAGGTAAGATGTTGGTTTATCGTTCTGTCTAAAATAAGAGAGATAAAGAGAGTCTTAAATCTTATTCAATTATGTACAGCAAATAAGAAAAATTAATGAACAATAATGGAAATATTAAGCTGTTTGTACTTCAGTTACAGTTCTGTTTCATTAAAAGTTTTATGCAGTAAATCATAAAAAATAACCAGTTAAAAAGGGACTTTTACGCGTTATGTTCTTTGAAGTACTTAAAAATCTCTATAAATATGAGTAAAAATGTATATTTTGAGGTAGTCTATTATATATATATATCCGCAAAAGATATATTTTTAATGTTTTAGAGAGACTTTCAAAGTATTTCAGTAACTCCTATATGATGTTTTTTTAAAAATCATTTTCTTTATTATTATAGTTTCAGCGTGTTTTAATCCTAAAACACTCTATATTTGACTTTTATATGATTCTAATGAAATGTTATTGTTTACAACAGGGAATTAGATTAATTTTTATAAAAAGTGAAGCGCTAGTTAAATATATCTTTGACATATAAGTAAAATAGATAATTTATTCGAGGAGTTTGTGACATAGGGCTATTCGCAATTTTCTCTACACTAACATCAAGGAATTTTATCGAGTTGAATTGCGTAAAATTACAATTTCTTCTCAACCAAAATGAAAGTAAAGGTAACTTAGAAGAAGATAAAAATGAAGTGAAGTGAATTAGGTATACCGATATTCAATTAATGGATGAAAAAGAGAGATAGAGGATATGGATTGAGCTTAGAGTTGTTCTGTTAGTTTTGCGGATTTAACTGAATTCTACTTCCATCATAAATCTACGTGGTTGCTGTCAAAGATAATTGTGAAATCAACAGCGAGGGAATTAGTAAGAGATTTTTTATTTAAATAATAAATTAGCACTATGAGTAAGGATGGAATTTTAGAGAGAACGAGCTTGGATATTCTGAATTTGTTATAAATAATTTCGTATGTCTAGTACTGTGTGTTGTCGCTTTTGTTCAATATATTAAATAGAGATATGGCACAACAGCGGAATAATGATGTATATATATATATATATATATATATATATGGTTTAATGATCAATAGTACAAAATAAATTAAATGCGAATTAATTAATTAGGAAATTAAAAAAACAAACAAACTAAATCTCTGTATTAAAAAATCATATTATCAGCATTTTTTTACGTTTTCTAACTGTCAAAACATTATATTAAATTCTTTTATTCGATGTTTATATATGTTATTTTCTTATTCTTATGAATATTTCACTTTTCAAAGATGAGAATATTTTTTATATTTTGTTCACAAGAAAATTATTTTCTATTTTCATATTTATAGAAAAAAACATAAATAACATTCACACTGTAATTGAAAAGCCTTTTTAGAATAGCTTTTTAATAATATTTTTTAAAGCAGAAATTCAAGGGCCCTTTTTAATTTTTGTCAAGTATCATCAATTATTATGAGAAATATTGTACTTTCTTAGTAAATCTTAAGATTTTGAAAAATTCTGGTTTGAAACTTTTACATAATAATATCTTCCTGATAACAGTTTTTTCAAATAGATTTCAGAATTAAAATGTTTAAAATGTTCACTATGTTGTTATGAGAATTAACTAAAAACACTTTTATACAATTGATAAAATAGTTTATTCCAAAGCTCACCAAACAGTCTGAGAGCAATTTTATCATTTTAAAAACTTCAACACTTTTCAACAACGGACTCAATTTTCATAACACTTGTCTATCATATCTCAAGATATCTTAGGAGGCCAAAACCCGTCCAAAATTACTATATTTAGATAAATTTTCACTCTTTCTAATTATAATTCAGTATATTTGCTTATATAATTATTATATAGCTGTAAATACAAAGCGTAATAGATAATTAGATGAAATATTACTTTTTTGCTTTGAATATTTCATATAATTATATGTGATTTTAACACTTATAATTATTCAATATAAAGTATAAAGAATGATCAGATATACATACTTTTACCCTCTTTGAATATTTTTTTACTTTAAGAATTTCATTCAAAAAAAAAATTCTGAAGGAATATTTTTATATAAACAAATAAACATCTTAAAAATGCTGCCAATTCAGTTTTTCGATTTGATTATTTTTTTTATTTGTGTTCCTTTTCTTAATTTATGCAAACATATTAATGTACAAGATTTTAATATTTTTCGTTAAGTAAAATATTTTATGTTTGAAAAGTGTTCTTAAAAGAACAATATTTTATGTTTGTTATTATATAATATGTATCACAAACAAGAATGTTATGTACGTACTATATATTATATGCTTGTTTTTGAATTTTTATTAAATAGGTTATTTTTGTAAAAAATCATTAACTATAGTTTTATTTTTAAACGACTTTCACACAATTTTCCGGCGAATCTTTAACTCAATTATTTCAATATTTCATCATAAATATTCGATTTTAAAACCAATTGCATCCAAGTATGCAAGATTGTTTATACAGATTTTAGACGCTCAGAAAAATGTTTCAAAAAAGGATAAAATAAATAATATTTGTAGAAATTTGGTTGTTGATAATCATAATATTAACATTTAAAAACTCTGAATATTTACAGACACCTAAATTGCATCCTAGATTATACTTTACCAATACATTGAATTGGAATCATAAAAAATTAAATAGTTTTCAAATAGACAAAATTATAGAATAATTCATAGCAATATATTAGTGTATTTTAATTAAATTGCAACTTGCATTAATATTTTCTAAAATTTAGGTACCAATGCACTTTTTAATTGCTCAAAAATATTTCTTAATATTTTTCTGCTCCAACATCTAAGATATATATATGTGTGTGTGTGTGTGTGTTATACTTCCTTTACACATCCATTATTACTGTTCTTGGTTTGTTTTACTAATTAAGACAACCCATTTGCCGAGTAATCTTTTTATTTACTGTTCATTGAGAGAGATGACATTTTGCGTACAATTTGAGATTATGTTGATAACAGAAGAGAGGAGCAGAAGAGCCAAACAGATTACATGTATTTATGATTATAAACAACTCACAGTCTCCTGCATAGGCGAGGTGTAAGGAGTGCGCTTTTTTGCTGTGCCTCCAGTTATATTGTAGGGATTTTCTAGGGATATTTTGTCATGTGATATGATGTCACAGTTCTAGGTGTAAAGATTCTAAAGAATTTCAGCTATAGATAGAGAGTCTAGTAGGGATTATTTCTGACAGATTTACGTTCAATGGAAAAAGGATTAAACAAATTTTATGAGCGTTGAATCTATTAATAAAGGGTATTTCGGAATGGGATCAAGAAACAAAAAGGAATTCCTTACTTTTTAATTAGGGAATAGGACAGAATAGAAAATTAAATTATAAAGATAGAAATTATTAAATTAAAGTTAAATCAATGCACACACACACACACACATATATATATATATATCCAACTCTTTTTTTTACACGGTAGATATGTTCCTCAGAAAACCATGCAAAAAAATTCGAGCAAAAAATACATGCTACATATGGTAAAATTGAGGATGTTTTCAACAATTTTAAAAAATCATGCAAGATGAAAATGCTCTAAATATTTTCCGAAAAAACTGTGCAAAAAAGTAATAACGAAATCCATATCACATATTTATAAAACAAAAACAATTTCTTTTTGTTATAAAAATATTAAAATGAGTGATCTGTGAAAATTCAATCTATAGGTACCTACAGCATATAAAAATTCAAATTGAAGTCAGGAATAAACTACTAATTAGAAACTATTCATCGCTACTTGAAAACAAGCGTGCGTGTTTATTACGAAATGGATCAAAAATGCTCTCAGTAGATATGTCTAGCACAACTGTCAGCTTTGATTCAAATGAATAACTTCATTCGTTATTAATTTCCTCTGTTTTTTTTTTTTTTTTTTTGTGGTTTCAAAGTTTGTTATTAAAGGTTTTTTTTTTTTTGTTTGGTTTCTCAAGTTGCTTTTATGATTCTTGATATCCTTCTACGCAAAACTTAAGATCACGTTCAAATTTTAATGCAGAACGCTCTATGCAAGGATCATGAATAGAAAATGCTCCATACTTGTAGCAAATTTGAAGCCCTCGTGAATTAAATCAGCAATTAATAGCTGAACTTCATCTTTTTAACGCTAAACACAGCGACTAGAATTGCTCAGTAAATTCAACTAGAGGAATGCAATTAAAAAATTTTACAGACAAAAATGGTATTCAAATCGCTTTCCCATCAACACTCACTAGATTTCGAAACAACTCAGCAAATACATTAGATATTGCATTAATTAATGGCTTTAATTATAAACACACGACCATTTCTATGCCAGAACTATCCTCTGTCCAAAATCCAGTCTTTCTAGAATTTAAATTCAAAACAACATTCGAAATCAACACACATGCAAGGACTACATGCTGTTCAAAGTTTAGACAAAAAATCATTAATAATATTAAAATTCAAAATTTTGAAAAAATTAACACTACAACTGACATAGAAAACAAAATTATGGATCTCACAGAGGAAATCAAATAAGCATATAATAATGCCTCATCACCTACCATCAATAAAAATACTAGATATACACCGCAAGATATTAAAACACTCATTAAAAACAAAAATTATCTAAGAAAACAATATCAGAAAAATCTTGTCCCGGGAATTAAAACTGAAATGAACAGGATACAAAATAAAATCAAAAAAGAAATTCAAAAATTCCCTAACAACAGCTGGAACCAAAATTAAAATACTTAAATACGCAAGATAACTCAATTTGGAATCACACTTAATTTTATAGAAAAAAGAGATGTAATATCCATACTCCAAAAAATAACAGCAGCACAACTAACACAGACACACAAAAAGCAGAACTACTGGCAAACACACAAATACAAAATTTCCAGACAAGCAAACTCAAACACTAACATTTATACAGTAGTTCACAACGCATTACAGCACTTCTTCACTTCCACACCATCATCACACTCCATAGAACCAGTTTAGCCCAGCGAAATAATTAACTACGTTAAAAGTAAACATTAAAAAAGCTTCTATTAAGGATGGAATTACCAACAAGATCCTTAAAAACTTCCTATTAAAAACTATCATACTGATCACTTTTTTAATCAACAAAATTCTAAAAACGCAGTACTTCCCTAAATGCTGGAAATCTGCAATCATTTTTCCTATTCTCAAACGTAGGAAAAACTCCCCACCTACCAGATAGCTATAGACTCATCCCCTTACTCTCTTCATTCAATAAACTTACAAAATTTATAATACTTCAAAAAATAAAAGAACACATCACTCAAAATAATATAATAACCCCCAATCAATATGGTTTCACCAGAAAACTCTCAACAGTACACCCACTACTTTGACTAACTGAAATATTTTCATCAGGTTTTCAACGACACAAAACAACAGGTGCAGTCTTTCTAGATATACAGAAAGTATTTGACAGAATTTGGCTAGAAGGGCTCCCCTACAAACTCATTAAATACTCATTTCCACACACACTTATACATCTAATCCACTCTTACATTACAGGGAGAGAATTCCAAGTTAAAGTAAATAACACTCTCTCTACCCCCTAGAAAAATTAGTAATGGAGTGGTCCAAGGCTCGTTAATCGGGCCCTATTTATTTAATTTATTTATTAATGACGTTCCCACATACTCATTAACAACACTTAACATGTATGCTGATGACACAGCTGTGCTTGCTTCCAACAGAAATCCAAAATCTGTTACCTTCGCACTCAACAAGCATACTAGAAAAATATTTTAATAATTCGAAAATTAAAATAAATGTGGACAAAATGCAGCAATACTTTTTACAAGAAAAAAGAAACATTTTCCTCCTCCCACTTTCTACCAAACAAAAATCCCGTGGCCTAACAGCACTAAATATTTAGGTGTAACTCTAGATAAATCCTTAACCTGGAATAAACATATTACACTGACGCGTGAGAAGCTTCGAAAAATGAAATGTGCCATTTACCCCTTAATATGTTGGAACTCAAAAATGACATTAGAAAATAAGTTGCTTCTGTACACCTCCATTCTACGTCGCATCATGTCATATGGATGCCCGGTATGGGCTTATGCGGCCAAATGTAATATTGATATACTAGAACGATTCCAAAATTCCACACTAAAATTAATCGCAAAAGCAAAGTGGTACACTAGAAATGATGATATTAAAAAAACATTAAGAATCTCCACCTTCAAAGAATATATTAAAAAACTATCTATAAACTTTTTCAACAACCTCCATTCACTGAAAATGAAAATATGATAAATTTAGAAGAATATATCCCTCTACCAAGTAGCAAAAGACCCAGAAGTATACTTTTAGACTCACACCAACCACCCTAGTTTTATTAAACATCAAAAAAAGCCACTCAATTAAATTACATTTAAATCAGATCTTAACTATTCTTAAAAAAATTATTTTTTCACGGCAGCATAGCCTTTACCGATAGACCACACCCACTCTCCTCCTTAGTATTCGCAGCCAACACGGACAGACAATAGGACACCTCCCCTCCGCCCTCCTGCATCCAATAAGAAAAAGGACTTTCATATCCTACCGTCTCAGACAAGCAAAGACCATACTTCTCCAAAAATCAACAGTATGAACAGAAACAGCCAATAGGAACTCTTCATTTTACCCTTCAACCAATAGCAGCTAATCTACTCAATACTACCCAACAGAAAGTGTAAAAGTTATCAATAGTCAAGTCTTCACTACTAGAATCATGACACGAGCTTGAAGGCCGCTTTCGCAGCCTAGTCGCTCGATGTAAGCGCAACTTGAGTGCGTGAACTTCATCTTCGACTTTGTCATATCGACTTCTTTATTATCATAAACTGTCATAAATTCAATCAAATCATTCTCATCCAAAGGGCTTTCTAGCATCAATTCTTCGATGTCATCCGTTTGCATATTGTTAAAACCTTCGCCCTCGAATTACATTTGATAAAGTTATAATTTCAGAACACACAGCTGATTTTTGTACTACGAAACTTCCACTTTTGACGCATGCTGGTAAAATATTTTCCAACAAGCATTTAAAGGTCGATTGGCGCAACTGTTTGATGGTAAAAGAAGCAAGTGTAATGCAATCCATAATCGTAAGCTTTCTCCATGCTTCCACAACAGTTAAATTTCTTTCTTCCGATGAGTCTAAAATACATTTAAACACTTCCTTTATGTAGTACATATTAAATTCTGATATAATATCCTGATCGAGTGGCTGAATCAAAGATGTGGTATTAGGCGGTAAAAACAGCATTTTAATATTTGGAATTTTTTTTTTGTAGATTCTTGTTAGAACAAGAAAATTGTGTAAAAAAGTATATTAGTGAACCGTGTTATTTCAAAATCGTGTAAAAAAAGACCATGTAAAAATGTTGGGTGTGTATATGTATAGATGTTGGAGCAGATTCCACAGAAATCAGAAAAACGTGGTTTTTGAACAAACTGAAAACAGCTACATGTGACTGAGAATTTCTTCAAAGAATGCATGCTTTTATGTAACACAGTGGAATATTCCAAAATAGTGCTTTGAAAACGTAAAGAATATTCTGAAAAGTTTTAGATATTATAATAAAAAATTAGAGAGCAATTTAAAAAACTTTTACTAAAACCCAGGAACTTTAGATCTGTAAACGAGCGTCATACCTCGACATAGTCGATGCTTCTGAAGTTCGTGGCCTTGCTCTCCCCTTGAAACACAGCGTCCAGCTGTTAAGGGATTCTGCGATAGAGGTCTCGTACGCGAGATCGTCATGGGTTCGGTATGGACTCGATGGGATAGTTGCTATCCTTAACTAGTTGGGTGCTCCTCTTCAGGAGTAGAATTATCTGCAAACCTAAAGTATGCTTCCTAAACCTAACCTAAACCTAACTTAAAACCTAAAGTAAAGTTCTTCGCAAATTCACCCGGTACTCTCTTCTTCAAATGCCGATATCGTTCAGTCGATCTTCCAATTAATTTCCTCAAGAGAGTCTCCAAACACAGAATTTCTGTAACAGTTCCACTAAACTCAGGCTGAATCTCCAACAGATTCACTCGACCATGATTTTCCGATTGGTCTACAAAGCAGATTTCATAGTCAACTGATTCTCTACACAGGCCAATTCCTTCGAAAGACTCCTCATAGACTGTAGTTCTTGGCGCATTTATACTTTTCCTGCCAGGCGTGACGTCACACGGAAAAATGCACGAAAAGTCTGTAACTTTTTTCCGTATCAATATTTCATCCAGATTCCTGCATACAAACGGTCGCCGAATCTGTCGTCAAGACGAAGGAGTCAACTGCTTAAACACTTTTTTGCTGACATCTCGGTTATCTATCTTTTCCGATATAAGAGAGGCGTTGCAGGGAAACAGCAACTCATGTTCGTAACAATATATATACATATATATATATATATAGATATCGGAGAGTGGTAAATTATATTTATCTTTTCTTTTTTGAAATTAATTATTCTTCTTAAATTGAAATGATGCGAATTTGTTAGCTTTTTGAGCCCATTTAAGTGGTGAGTTAACAATTTTGGGGGAAGATCTCCTTTTTCTATACTATAAGAGTTCTTGACTTCGTCAAACGCTCTATTTTCACAAATGACATTTGCCTCGTAAGACACTGTAATCTCTGTGCGGCTTCATCAGGGTGTGAATAATAACTATCCAATTCGTAAATTAGTTCAATAAAATCACTTAAAAAACATCATGATAAATTGGAAACAATGATTTTACCAATATTTTCAACCACCACAGCAAATTATATATATATATTCGGCGTAGGACGTTTTCTCTTTATCATCGGGGGATATTATTCTACCCCATGCCCCGTGGAAGGGGAGACAGTTGTTGGCGACCTTGGATACCGCTGCTATTTCGAACCCCTCATCCAGTGGGTCTGAAGCATGTTGATCGGTCACGACTCCGCGATCGATCTACAAAGCAGACTCCATAGACTAACTGATTCCGTACAGAGACCAATCCCTCCTACGAACTTATAGACTGACTGTAGCTCTTGGAGTATTTATACCTTTTCGGCTAGGTGTGACATCACATGGGAAAATTCACGAAAAGCCCATTCCGTTCGGTTTTTCGCTTAAGTTCCAGTGTCTTCGAGTTCTTTCCAATTTTTGCCAAGTCGCCAAATGGTCGCCAAATCCGTCGTCAAGGTGAAAGGGTCATTACCTAAGTTCTCATTTTGCTGACAGGTAAGATCTCTGTAAATCTATCTTTTCTGTTACAAAAGAGGCATTGCGGGGAAGCCTCAACTCACATTCGTAACAATATGAAGATGATTTTAAAAGTACTTGTTTTTGACGACAATTGACTAAGGTGAAACAGTTGTGATATTGATTTATAGGTTAATATTGATTTTGGAGCCATTTGCTTTCAAACCAGATTATAACTGCAGTATCGAGTTATCGTTATCATTTGTGGTGAGTTGTCCCCGTTGATGAGACCTGGATTCATCATTATACACCGGAGACCAAACAGCAATCAAAATAACGGGTTTCATTCGATGAATCGGTTCCGAAGAAGGCAAAGAGAGTCCCATCGGCCGAAAAAGTTACGGCGAAGACTTTTGGGCTGCTAAAAGTATCATACTTATTGAAGCTTCTCGAAAAAGAAAGATCAGTTAAGGAGTATAATGTAATGTTGACATGAGTTATCCCATTTCTAAAGCGGATACTTTTTGGACTACTTTCGTTATAGTAAACCTTTTTAATATAATATCAAAGATTTAATTATTGCTAACGATAATTTTATTTTATATTTGTAATAATAAAAACACGCACGTAGTTTTTATACCCCAACTTTCAGATTTATTGAGAAAATAAGTGTACCATTTCAATAACAGTTTGGTGTGAATGAAGAGCATTGAATTTTTTCTAAATTCAACGAAGAAAAAACAAGTATCATTCATTTATAAATGATTTCATTCACAATCAATTAGCTACTAAAAGAACGTAATGTTGCCATGAAAACATATAAACAAGACTCCTTTTTTAAGATAATGTGAATCAAATACCGCTGTTCTTTTTTAAAAGATATGTAATTTCAGGAGTGCATTACATAACTGTTTATTAGATAATCGGACTCTTGAAAAAGATTTCTTGGACACAGACATAAATTTATCATTCATCTCTCTCAAATATTGTGGTTAAATAGTTAATCAAACTTTGATTCGAAGTTATCTTGCACGCGATTTGATATTACTTCTACGATTAGATCTTTATCAGAAAAAAGTTGGTTAAATGATTTCTCAGCAATTTCTCATTTCAGTACACTTTTTACGTTAAGTTCACATGCAGTTGGTCAATTTTATTTCTGACTGCTTTTTCTAATAATTTATAATTCGAAAACGTCTAAAACAAGAAACATTTTTTACTCCAATAATAAAATATATGAAAATGATCTCTAAATTTAATTCCTTTTTTTATTTTTCCACACAAAACAAGTAAATATATATTACAGATTTAAAATAAATTTTTTTATTTGTAATTAAATACTATTTTCATAAAAATAATCATCCGCATTCTTTGATATCTAATAATTCAATGATAGACAGCAAGCAGTATGATAAGTACTAGTTCTATTTTTTTCATCTTTTCAGTAAGAATTTACATTTTGCCTCTAAAAGTGGTACAAATAGGGAAAAAAATCATTAATACGGGAAAAAAATTTCAATTTAATGAATTTTTTTAGTGTTACGCGTTTCTTAAACTATTATATCTAATCAAAATTACATATAAAATCATTGTAATTATTTTTTTCAGTATCCAAATTTTTTACTTAAATGAGAATATGGTTTTTAAAAATTATATTCGAAACTGTATGACATATTTTAATATTTCTAATAAAAATAATGCATACCATGTCAGTGGATTTTTGTTCTACAGATTGTTGGCATAAAAATTTTAGTTTTATGTTATGTCAGGTATGGAGAAGGCAACTCTTTGTTGAAAATCAATTCAATATTTGCTAATATACATTGTATTCTTCATACATGATGATTATCTTCACTATCATTTGAGAATTTTTGTTCTAAATTATAATATGCTAAAATCCATTAATATATGCATAGCTAATTTTAATTGAAATTCAAGTATTTTCTTTAGCCTTTTAACATCAAATTCTACTCAGCAAATGTAAACTACAGAAGTTACAGCTCATATGTAAATGAACTAACATTTATGATTTCTATTTATATAGAGTTTAATTCATTTTATTTTTAATAAAGGAGAATCAGGGGCTTCCTTTAAAATGAAAGGATTTTCTTAACATTCTTTTCATACTTGATTACAATTAACATGTTTTTGAGGATTCCAACAATTAGAAAAAATTGTCAGGAATGTATTGAATTTAACTTTATGATCAACTTTTTATACAAGCTAACCACATATTCTCATTGCTTGTTTAATATTGTTTGAATTCCACTTTTCATCCGAGGAATATATGGGAATGTAAAAAGGAGATGTATAGATATTTTAGGGATTTAATTGCTTTTGAACAAATGTTTAGTAATTTAACAACGAAGGAAATTGATAAGAA